>JABSNV010001316.1:72500-99475 GCA_024085815.1 Flaveria linearis
ATTATTGTTGCTATTATTGTTGCTATTATTGTTGCTATTATTGTTGCTATTATTGTTGCTATTATTGTTGCTATTATTATTGCTATTATTAGTGCTATTATTATTGCTATTATTGTTGCTATTATTATGCTATTATTATTGCTATTATTGTTGCTATTATTGTTGCTATTATTGTTGCTATTATTGTTGCTATTATTGTTGCTATTATTGTTGCTATTATTGTTGCTATTATTATTGCTATTATTATTGCTATTATTATTGCTATTATTTTGCTATTATTATTGCTATTATTATTGCTATTATTATTGCTATTATATGATTATTATTGCTATTATTGCTATTATTATTGCTTATTATTGCTATTATTATTGCTATTATTATTGCTATTATTATTGCATTATTATTGCATTATGTATGCTATTATTATTGCTATTATTATTGCTATTATTGTTGCTATTATTATTGCTATTATTATTGCTATTATTATTGCTATTATTGTTGCTATTATTATGCTATTATTATTGCTATTATTATTGCTTTATTATTGCTATTATTATTGCTATTATTATTGCTACTATTATTGCTATTATTATTGCTACTATTATTGCTACTATTATTGCTACTATTATTCCTACTATTATTGCTACTATTATTGCTATTATTATTACTATTATTATTACTATTATTCTATATATATATTAAAGACTTTGGTCGGTGGCTACTGCCACCGTACCAACAACTATGCACACTGTACAACCCTAGGAGTTCTTCTTCTTCACTCTTTCCTTAATACCAATCACCACCGCCTATTGAACCGCCTATTGAGAGAGCGAGGCGTCTGAGGCTTTCGACGACCATTATCGACGGTCATCCTGTGATCGGAGTACTTGCGTTCTTAATCCGTCTTCTCTCGGTAGATAAGTGGATCCTGATCATCTGATTGATAGGTTCATCATAGCCTATTTGTGTGATTTGTATCAACTGTTCTGTTTTGAATTTTGATAAGTTTTTGTTGCAGGTTATTAGGTTGATTGACTCCAAGTCTCTCACAATCTAACAAGCCACCGGCGTCGGAGGCTTTGACGGCCGTTACCGGTGATCATTGTGTTCGACTCTTTATTACACGTTTGGAAACCTAATAGTTTCTTCATCCTCCCTCACTCTTTCGATTTTCAAACCCTAAAATTCCCCTGCTTCTCCGTCAAAGCTTTCACCCTCTTTTCAGTCAAACAAATCCTAAATAGAAAACAGGAACTCTACATCCATAGTAATTTGATTTCCCCTTTCCAAACCTTCAGCAGCCGTTTTGTTCACCATCATCGTTTCTGGTTTGCAAATGATGCTTCAATATTGGAGATTTGGAGCTTTGATTTCATCATCGCCGTTTCTATTTCAAATAGTTAACTAATCATTGAAGCATAAATCAAGGACGACCTAAGCATAACCCAGGTTTGATTTGCGTTTAATGATTTTTAACTCCTATAGTTGTTGGAACATGAATTGTATGTTTTCCACTCTTGTCGATTCTAACCATGTAGAATTTTGATTTTAATGGCTTGGTCGGTTTAAATTTTTTTAATTCTGATTTCAAGGAATTCATCAATTTTGATTCTATAAAGGTTCATGTCTGTTTGAAGCTTCACCTATTAGCATATGTCTTAATGTTCAAGGTTTGTTCAATGGAACTTAACTTTTCTTTCTGATTTAGATTGGATTTGGATTTTTGAATTTTGGATTCGATTATCAGTTTCATCATGACTTGCATTCTTGAATGGATTTTAGGGTATTGAACAAAGTTTTGATTCTGAATATGCTTTTGATTATTTACGCGCCCAATCGAGAAGCTTCTCGTAAGGTAATGCTTTTCTTCATGTTTTTCTCTGAATCAATTCTTGTAATGAGTTTTAGGGTATGGAGCAAAGGGTTTTCAGTATCTTGGATAAGATCTTTGTTTTTTAGTTCCATAACAGTGATGTAAAAATATATAATTAGCATTCCTTATTTTAACATTTTTAAAACACATCATCATCAATTGAAGTTATTGGTGTTATCATAACAGAGCTTTGAAAGCTCTATTCATGTTGTAGGTGACCAGCCATAGAGCTACTGGTTTTGAGTTCAACCAAAAAGTGAATGAAATTATTTCCTTGATGATGAAAAGCCTATTTGATGAATTCAATACGCATGAAAATGTATGTATGTGTTTATGTGCTTCAAAAGACTTAAAAGTTATTATGTTTTGCCCTCTAGCTCATGTTTTGTTGCAGGTTGTCATGGTTCGTGGGTTTGTTAGCTAAATTTTTTATGTTGATCTTTTATAAGGGAGTTAAAATAGGGATCTTAAGGTGGGTTTTTTTCACAGGATCATTTGTCCCTCATTTGAATTTATTGGTTTGATCATAACAGGGCTTTGAAAGCTCTATGCATGTTGTAAGAAACCATCCATAGTGTTGTCAGTCTTCAGTTCAACCAAGAAGTGAACGAGGTTATCTCTCTCCTCACCCTCTCTTGCAGATCCTTTATTAAACTTATGAATCCAAAATCAATTTTTGTTGCTAAGCCTGCTTTTGTTTATGTTCAGGTTACCTTTTGCGAGTCATCTCACACCACCACTAATCATCCGGAAAAAAAAATCAAGAATTGCTGGATAGTTTTTGGTATTTGAAGAGCCAAACCAAAGATGTGAAAGAATAAGCGGCGACTGTGTATTTTTCTCAGAAGTCAAAACACCTTTGATTGAATTCCACGGTAAAATACCAATAATCCATCTTAATTTGAATTTTTAATGTTTTGATGTTGATCATTTATAACCCAATATATGGTCAAGACGATACATATTGAATATTTAATTCTTTTTACCTGAGATTTTGGTACAAAGGACAAGGAGGGTAATTTGAAAATCATTATTTTTGCTAATAAAGCTGACGAATTGAGACCTTTGCATGCTTTTGTTTTTATGATGTTAGGTTGAATTATTGCTTTGCTCAATCTTAAGGTTAGGTTTTTGTCTCTTTTGTATGAGGTATATTTGTTGGAGTTGTTTTGTTGTTTGTGTGTACTGCAATGTCTTGTAGCATGGTGATGAACAGTGCATGCTTCCCCTTTTATATGCCCCCTTTTGCTTTCCATCTTCGCAGATCTGGGCATCGGTGATGGTGGCCTCTTTTGGGGACAACTTTCCGTCGATTATTCTTAGCCTAAGTGGCCAGCGATGGCGGTTGAGCTTCACGGGGGAGGCGGAGACGGTGGTATCTACTTTTGTTGGCTCCAATTTCATGTGGTTCTAGCGTTGGTCGTTGGATGTCGCCAGTGGTCCTGTAGACCGCCTTTGGTGGCGTCCGGTTGTAGTCTGTCGAGTATTGGCCATATGTTTCCGGTAACACCGAACTTCTACCCTCGACCTCTTGATTTCAGTATTTTGGGGTCCGGTGACCCTCGATCGGGTGAAATTACAGCCCCTTCAGCCCGAACTTTTACCCTCGACACCGCCGGTGAAGGATCTGGCGTTGGGAAGATCACCGATGAGTTCACCGGCGCCGGAGCGATCGGACAGGTGTGTCAGGTTATTGGTGCGGTTGTTGATGTGAGGTTCAGTGAGGGGCTACTACCGATCCTTACGGTGCTTGAGGTTTTGGATAACTCGATTAGGTTGGTGCTGGAAGTGGCGCACATTTGGGGGAGAATATGATGAGGACGATTGCTATGGATGGTACGGAAGGGCTTGTGCATGGTCAACGGGTTCTTAACACGGGTTCTCCTATCACTGTGAGTTGTTTTGGGTCTTGAATAATTTGATCGTTTGATAAGAGAAATGATAATATGTTTTGTTTGTATGTTTCGAGATCCAGTTGGTTCTTTGCGTTTGTAGCCTGTTGACATTTGGTTAAGGTCGCTGATGATTTCATTAAGGAATTTGGCTTGTGTTCATTCCGATGTTCACGTTTAAAGTCAATGTGTCTGACTGTAGCCAATTTTCTGCTTTTGGGGATAGAGTTTTAGTTGTTTGCTTCATTAGCTTTACATATTGATTTTGTCATTTGTACTTCGATTATCTCATTTTGTAACATTGAATTATTCTGATTTCGATTTGAGTTTGTGTAAGGAAATCACAATTAAGGTTTCTAAATGCAGTGTCTTTATAACGATTATTGCTTGAATTGGCCATTTGCTTTTTAAATGCAGTATTTTTTTAACATATGTTAAAGTAGGTGCTAAGGTCCATGGACCTGATTTTTTTTTTTTTCTGTTAGGTACCCGTTGGCAGGGCAACCCTGGGCCGTATCATTAACGTTATTGGAGAGCCTATTGACCATAGAGGCGAAATTAGTGAGTTATTTATTTTTGATTGCGTAACATGCATTTTGGTTATCTTTGAATTTTAATCTCACTATATCTGTTTGTTTATATACAGAAACTGATCACTATTTGCCAATCATAGAGAGGCACCGGCTTTTGTTGAACAAGCAACAGAACAACAGATTCTTGTCACTGGAATCAAGGTAAAGTTATCGTTCGGAATGTTTTTCTTTATTATATATTCTTCACCGCGTAATAAGTATCTGATGACTAGGTTTGGTTTTATAACTTATAGGTTGTTGATCTTCTAGCTCCATATCAAAGGGGAGGGAAGATTGGTTTGTTTGGTGGTGCTGGTGTAGGAAAAACTGTGCTTATTATGGAACTTATTAACAATGTCGTGAAAGCTCATGGTTGGTACATGTTTCAAACTATAAGATATTTTTGATATAAACATGTATTGAATCGTTGTTTTTTTTACTTTTAGTGCCACCGTACCAACAACTATGCACACTGTACAACCCTAGGAGCTCTTTTCTTCACTCTTTCCTTAATACCAATCACCACCGCCTATTGAACCGCCTATTGAGAGAGCGAGGCGTCTGAGGCTTTCGACGGCCATTACCGACGGTCATCCTGTTGATCGGAGTACTTGCGTTCTTAATCCGTCTTCTCTTGGTAGATAAGTGGATCCTGATCATCTGACTGATAGGTTCATCATAGCCTATTTGTGTGATTTGTATCAACTGTTCTGTTTTGAATTTTGATAAGTTTTTGTTGCAGGTTATTAGGTTGATTGACTCCAAGTCTCTCACAATCTAACAAGCCACCGGCGTCGGAGGCTTTGACGGCCGTTACCGGTGATCATTGTGTTCGACTCTTTATTACACGTTTGGAAACCTAATAGTTTCTTCATCCTCCCTCACTCTTTCGATTTTCAAACCCTAAAATTCCCCTTCTTCTCCGTCAAAGCTTTCAACCCTCTTTTCAGTCAAACAAATCCTAAATAGAAAACAGGAACTCTACATCCATAGTAATTCGATTTCCCCTTTCCAAACCTTCAGCAGCCGTTTTGTTCACCATCATCGTTTCTGGTTTGCAAATGATGCTTCAATATTGGAGATTTGGAGCTTTGATTTCATCATCGCCGTTTCTATTTCAAATAGTTAACTAATCATTGAAGCATAAATCAAGGACGACCTAAGCATAACCCAGGTTTGATTTGTGTTTAATGATTTTTAACTCCTATAGTTGTTGGAACATGAATTGTATGTTTTCCACTCTTGTCGATTCTAACCATGTAGAATTTTGATTTTAATGGCTTGGTCGGTTTAAATTTTTTTAATTCTGATTTCAAGGAATTCATCAATTTTGATTCTATAAAGGTTCATGTCTGTTTGAAGCTTCACCTATTAGCATATGTCTTAATGTTCAAGGTTTGTTCAATGGACCTTAACTTTTCTTTCTGATTTAGATTTGGATTTGGATTTTCGAATTTTGGATTCGATTATCAGTTTCATCATGACTTGCATTCTTGAAATGGATTTTAGGGTATTGAACAAAGTTTTGATTCTGAATATGCTTTTGATTATTTACGCGCCCAATCGAGAAGCTTCTCGTAAGGTAATATTTTTCTTCATGTTTTTCTCTGAATCAATTCTTGTAATGAGTTTTAGGGTATGGAGCAAAGGGTTTTCAGTATCTTGGATAAGATCTTTGTTTTTTAGTTCCATAACAGTGATGTAAAAATATATAATTAGCATTCCTTATTTTAACATTTTTAAAACACATCATCATCAATTGAAGTTATTGGTGTTATCATAACAGAGCTTTGAAAGCTCTATTCATGTTGTAGGTGACCAGCCATAGAGCTACTGGTTTTGAGTTCAACCAAAAAGTGAATGAAATTATTTCCGTGATGATGAAAAGCCTATTTGATGAATTCAATACACATGAAAATGTATGTATGTGTTTATGTGCTTCAAAAGACTTAAAAGTTATTATGTTTTGCCCTCTAGCTCATGTTTCTTATTTTACATTTAGGTGTTCATACCTTTAGTTGCAGGTTGTCATGGTTCGTGGGTTTGTTAGCTAAATTTTTTATGTTGATCGTTTATAAGGGAGTTAAAATAGGGATCTTAAGGTGGGTTTTTTTCACAGGATCATTTGTCCCTCATTTGAATTTATTGGTTTGATCATAACAGGGCTTTGAAAGCTCTATGCATGTTGTAAGAAACCAGCCATAGTGTTGTCAGTCTTGAGTTCAACCAGAAGTGAACGAGGTTATCTCTCTCCTCACCCTCTCTTGCAGATCCTTTATTAAACTTATAAATCCAAAATCAATTTCTGTTGCTAAGCCTGCTTTTGTTTATGTTCAGGTTACCTTTTGCGAGTCATCTCACACCACCACTAATCATCCGAAAAAAAAATCAAGAATTGCTGGATAGTTTTTTGGTATTTGAAGAGCCAAACCAAAGATGTGAAAGAATAAGCGGCGACTGTGTATTTTTCTCAGAAGTCCAAACACCTTTGATTGAATTCCACGGTAAAATACCAATAATCCATCTTAATTTGAATTTTAATGTTTTGATGTTGATCATTTATAACCCAATATATGGTCAAGACGATACATATTGAATATTTAATTCTTTTTACCTGAGATTTTGGTACAAAGGACAAGGAGGGTAATTTGAAAATCATTATTTTTGCTAATAAAGCTGACAAATTGAGACCTTTGCATGCTTTTGTTTTTATGATGTTAGGTTGAATTATTGCTTTGCTCAATCTTAAGGTTAGGTTTTGTCTCTTTTGTATGAGGTATATTTGTTGGAGTGTTTTGTTGTTTGTGTGTACTGCAATGTCTTGTAGCATGGTGATGAACAGTGCATGCTTCCCCCTTTATATGCCCACTTTTGCTTTCCATCTTCGCAGATCTGGGCATCGGTGATGGTGGACTCTTTTGGGGACAACTTTCCGTTGATTATTCTTAGCCTAAGTGGCCAGCGATGGAGGTTGAGCTTCACGGGGGAGGCGGAGACGGTGGTATCTACTTTTTTGGCTCCAATTTCATGTGGTTCTAGCGTTGGTCGTTGGATGTCGCCAGTGGTCCCTGTAGACCGCCTTTGGTGGCGTCCGGTTGTAGTCTGTCGAGTATTGGCCATATGTTTCCGGTAACACCGAACTTCTACCCTCGATGATGTGTGCTAGACTATCTAAATAAAACTAACAAAAATTTATTCTAAACTAGACACTGAAAAGCTTTAAATTTATAAACTAAGACTAAGACTCGATCCTAAGCAACACAACCGGCAGTGTACCGGTCAATTGCAGAATAGCTTTAAAGTCCGAGTTATCGAGCCCAAAGATTTCTGTATGGAAAACGTAAACTAAACTTACCTAAGACTCGACTAAAAATACTAAATGAAAGTAAATGGGGGGTTGTTTTAAGATACTTTAAAAGAACTAAGACTGGACAGAAAACAAGGAATTGACTAGATTTAAATCAGGAGAAGAAAACACTACCTAGGCAAGAATCCTATACATGTTTTGGCTTTTCTTCTAACGGTTTTGGAAATACTTGTGTAACCGGATCTGAAGATACTAACTTAAAAGGGACCTAGAGAAACCTCGACACTTTCAAGGGAAGCAACTAGATTGACCTAATAAGCCGATAAAACACCGTTAATGGATTCCCCTCACAGGTTCTCCAACAATGCTAACAAGGCACCCGAAAGACACTCCACCTCACGGCGCAAGTGACTCAATACCCTAAGACAGACACTCTACCTCACAGCGCGAGCGGTCCTAAGGCAAGGGATAGATATCGGGTGACTGATCAGATTCGGTAAACAAGATGTGAAGGGTAAACTAGACAGAACTCCTCACAGAGACTCTAACCTAGCAATCGCAACACACTAGACAAACCGATAACCTATCAACTTCACAGTATTAAGATTAGTTGCATATTTAGTTAGTCAATTTCAAGACAAATCATTCCAATGACTCACTACGTCTAGCAAATCATCCAACAATTGCAAACATATAGTAAACGACCTAGCATGCACCTATTCTATGACAGACAATCACCAAGGCACACGTGGAATGATAAATCACTACTCAAAACTGATCTAAACACACGTCCACAACTGATCATTCAAACCAATATCTTCTCATTAGCAATTAAACACAATCATTGTTCCAAAAACCGACAAAATTCATAATCAAACATGCATATTCATCAAAACCTAGGTAGCTACAGAAGTTTACCCAAGAACCATATCAAAACAGTAGCTAAAGTTCATAAACAAATCAGTAAACATGATTCAAAAGCAAGAGTAAACAAGAAGAAGATGAAACCGATGAATAACACCCTTGAATCTTCAATCCTCTTGCTTAATCCTTGCTCCTTGATGCTTCCAATTGCTTGTTCTCTGCTTGGGATCTCCAAAATCGTCTCTTTTTTCGTCTGGAAGTCGGGGCCTCCTTTTAGAATGTGTTATACATTTTATTTAAATGTGAAAATTAGGGTTTGGCCGCGTTCTCTCTCTTCGCGCACCGCGTACAATATACATAATCTGTGCGCGCAGCGCTAAGGGACAAAATAGTCGGGGGCCGAAAATCCTCTCTTCGCGCAGCGCGTACAGTGTAGTCAACTCGTGCGCGCAGCGCGAAGACTCTATTCTCTGCAATTTTTCTTTATTTTTCAAGTTTAATAACTTGCGACTCCTTCACTTGTCCAATGCCCTCGTTCCGACTCATTTTCCATTCCTTCCTGCACCCAAACACCTGCAAATGACAAATAACGAAAACATTAACTTATTCTAATAAAATTAAACACAATAAACGTAAAAAGACTCAAAATCCGACTCTAAGGACATATGTGTTTTGCAACACATCAAACATCCCCACACTTAACTCTTTTTCGTCCCTGAAAAAGTATTATGCTATGGAATCATAATCAGGTTTAAATCCGGTTCTCAAAAAAATTCAGGATAACGGCTTATATTAAGATATAAAAACATGTTGACCGCGATCACATGTATATTTGTCCACTTAAACCCAACCGCCGATCATTCAGGTCCCCAATCGTATTGCAATTAAGTTCAAGTATTTGATTAATTCATTATGGGTCTCACACTTCGGTATCTATTCCCGCTTCAAGCTTTCTAGGCACAGAATAAATCAAATTTCTAAGATTTTTCTACCACCGTAACCCACTACCCAACTGTAATCCCTCTATCTCTAGATGGAATTTTTTGTGCCCCTTTTGGCATCTTTTCTGAGCTTTTCTCAATATATTTTTTTTTCTGAGCATTGCCTTATTATACCTAATTCTCAGAGGCGTTGCAAGCAAGAGTCACCATCCCCCGCAACCAACGCATGAGCCTTAAGCTTATTATACCCAATTCCTAGAGGTGTTGCAAGCAAGAGTCACCATCCCCCGCAACCAACGCATAGGCCTCAGGTTTTTAAGATTTTAAGTTCATTGCTCTCTCTTTTTTTTTATATATGGGTGGATTTCCTAAAGGCGCCGCCTGTTAAAGCGTGCCTGCTAGAAAAACTACAGCTGGGTCTTAACCTACAGTGGTACCCCTTATACTGTCTACGGTTTTGGCTTCCAATGGTGAGAACCCACAAGACTTAATAATGTTTAATTAAGTGTACTAAAATACTCCTAGGATAACCTTACAAGATCAGCTGGGCCTACCCGCACATCCCAAATCAGACATGTTTTCAATCAGTTATTCATCTTATATATGTACTATTTGAAAAATCGAACACCTGATTTTATCTATCATTTTCCATTTTTAATATATGCAAACATCAAAATCAGGGACTTTTTTTTTAAGACTCAAATAAACAGACAAAAATAATAAAACTAACTAAACACACTCAAATATTAAAGACTGACTGACTCAATTAAATTAAACCTAAGACACATGTCTTCCTATCCCCACACTTAAATTTAACATTGTCCTCAATGGAAATTAAAAAGAAAGACATAAATAAGAAGAGTTTTGGAAAAGACTTAGCTGGTAATAAGCAGATTCCATCTGTGCACAGTCTGAATCCAAAACCTCTGATCGTATAGCATTTCATTCGCGATCAGGAATCACTGGTTGCCTCCTTAAAAAGTGTTGGATATATTCACCCGAATGGAGATTGAGTACGGGTGAATTATTCCAAACCTGCAAAACAAACACTCTACCAGGCAAACACAGCATCAAACAGACTCAATAAAAATAAACAATCTGACCCAACAAAAAGGGGAACACAAATAAAATAAACAATCTGACTCTACAAACTCTACAAACGGGTCACTACCCAAAAACCATCACTCAGATCAACTTATGGGGGATCATGAAGACCCAGCTCACCCCCGAAACTAACAACCTCACATCCAAACTCACCACTAAACAAGAAACCACCAAATTCAGAATCAATCAAATCACAACAATCCCCACACTTGGGTTTTGCTAATGGTGGCGGTTCTCTATCAAACTCTAACATCCCCACACTTGGGGATTTGCTATCCTCAACCACAAACTTCTCAAATTCACAATCAACTAACTCGTCATCACTTTCACAAACTCGCATAAACTCATTCACCACTCGATCTAACTCATCCTCCTCCTCAACTGAATACACTCTCTCATTCTCCATCATCCTATCATCCACCTCACACGAATTGATCAAGGACACCGACTCTTTTGGAATACTAGGACCCCTAATCGATTTGGCAACCTCAAACACTACACTCTCTCTCTCCCACGTGAAGTGTGATCTCGCCCTTAAACACATTAATGTTAGCTTTAGCAGTACACAAGAAGGGTCTACCTAGAATGATAGGAACTCGTTCATCAGCCTCCATGTCTAACACTACAAAGTCCACGGGAACACAAACTTACCAACCTTAACCAATAAATTCTCTACAATTCCCCGTGGATGCTTAACAGATTTATCAGCAAGGGAAAGTGTCATACGCGTTGGGCTCAACTCACCTAAACCTAGCTTCTCATACAAGGAATAGGGCATAAGATTGATACTAGCTCCTAAATCCGCCAACGCGTGGCATTGAACTTCACTACCAAACAGACACGGGATTGTGAAGACCCCGGGATCTGCCAATTTCTCCGGTAGTTGGTTCATGACCACCGCAGAACACTCACCCGACAAGGAAACACTCGAAATTTCACCTAGTTTGCTTTTATTCTTCAAAAGGTCTTTCAAAAATTTAGCATACCTAGGCATCCACTTAATTACCTCTATGAACGGGAGATTGACCTTCAATTGTTTAAACAAATCCAAAAAGTGCCCGTAATCCTTTTCATACTTTTAATTCTTAAGCCTATCGGGAAACGGGAGACGGGAATGATCAATCACCGGAGAACGCTCAAACACACTAGGCTTCCTAACAGCACTATCCCCAGAGGGATTCTCTACTACCTTCTCACTCTCATTCTTCACAAACACGACCTCCTCAACTATAGGGCCTCTCACCTCATCTAACTGCCTACCCGACCTAGTTGTAATGGCCTTAACATGTGCATTCGGGTTCTGTTGAGTATTACCGGGCAACTTACCTTGGGGCTTCTCATCTAACCTTCTAGCTATATCCCCTATAGTCCTCTGAAGATCTAGGAAAGCTGATTGCGTATTTTTCAATAAGATATCATGTTCAGCTAGAATCTGCTGCGTCTTACCATCCTTAACCACTAACTGAGTCAACAGATTCTCTATCCTACTCAACTCTCCACTATTCTGCCCTGACTGACCACCTGAACCACTACCCTGCCCCTGGTTTTGATTAGAATTCTGTGAGAAACCTGGGGGAGCACCTGAAGAACGCCAGTTGTTCTGATTTCTCCAACCGGAGTTATAAGAATTGTTACCTACATAACTGGCTTGCTCTTGACCTATCAAAGGGCACTCACTAGTGGCATGGTCACCTCTACATAGCTCACACCTATCAACCTTCTTTTTCAGCTCTCTAACCTCACGAACTAGGCTATCAAGAGCAGCAGCCACACTAGTATCCATGGTGACATGGTGAACTCCTCGAGATAAGGTACCAGTGGCAGGACTGGAATTCCTGTTTCCAGACCGCTGCTCATGTTCTGCTTGGGCAAAACTCTCAAACATCTCATTACATTCATTCACATTTTTCTTACCCATGAGATGCCCACCCGCAGACGTGTCAAACCTAGCTCTCGTCTCATAATTCAACCCATTGTAAAACTTTTCTACCAAAGCCCATTCAGACAAACCATGCTGGGAGCAACGACTAAGGAGGTTTGAAACCTCTCCCAAGCACGATAGTAAGGCTCATCGGGCTCCATCCTAAACGAATGTATCTCATCTCTAAGCCTAGATGCCTTGGCCGGCGGAAAATACTTATGAAGAAAACGCTCACGAAGAGCCGGCCATGTGGTGAAAGTACCAGCTGCATGAGATTCGAGCCAAGTGGCGGCTCGATCAGCAAGTGAAAAGGGAAACAGCTGTAAAAAGATGGCATCATCAGACGCACCCTGCAACTTAAAAGTTCTACCTATTCGCTCTAAGCGACCTATGTGTGCAGGGGCGTCCTCATCCTCTCGTCCGTGGAACTGACAGTTATTAGTGATAGCTGTCATGACGTAGGATGGGATCTGCCAGGAGTTATCATTAGCAATGGTAGGAAGTATGATTGGATTGCTAACTCCTGTGAAGGCATTGGTGGCTTGCTGATGAACAGTTTGATTTTCAGCCATATGTGTGTGTGGTGAACTAGGTGGGTTAGAATCTGTAGAAGAAGTAAAAGAAGGTGCTGTAGGAAAAGATGTAGAATCAAAAACAGAAAGAGAAGAAGTACCACCCTTAAATTTGGGCAACGCAAGCAGCAACTCTTGATCCGGAGGTGGTCCTTGTGATCTCAAGCGGGGCATAAACCTGTAAAACACAAAATTAAAAACCGTAAGACTGACTCAAACAAATAAAATAAAAACAAATAGAATTGAAAACAAACTAATAAAAAAAAACTTAGCACAAATAGCAATTAAATCAAGTCTAATTAACGCAATCGCCAAGAAATCCCGGCAACGGCGCCAAAAACTGTGATGTGTGCTAGACTATCTAAATAAAACTAACAAAAATTTATTCTAAACTAGACACTGAAAAGCTTTAAATTTATAAAACTAAGACTAAGACTCGATCCTAAGCAACACAACCGGCAGTGTACCGGTCAATTGCAGAATAGCTTTAAAGTCCGAGTTATCGAGCCCAAAGATTTCTGTATGGAAAACGTAAACTAAACTTACCTAAGACTCGACTAAAAATACTAAATGAAAGTAAATGGGGGGTTTGTTTTAAGATACTTTAAAAGAACTAAGACTGGACAGAAAACAAGGAATTGACTAGATTTAAATCAGGAGAAGAAAACACTACCTAGGCAAGAATCCTATACATGTTTTGGCTTTTCTTCTAACGGTTTTGGAAATACTTGTGTAACCGGGATCTGAAGATACTAACTTAAAAGGGACCTAGAGAACCTCGACACTTTCAAGGGAAGCAACTAGATTGACCTAATAAGCCGATAAAACACCGTTAATGGATTCCCCTCACAGGTTCTCCAACTATGCTAACAAGGCACCCGAAAGACACTCTACCTCACGGCGCAAGTGACTCAATACCCTAAGACAGACACTCTACCTCACAGCGCGAGCGGTCCTAAGGCAAGGGGATAGATATCGGGTGACTGATCAGATTCGGTAAACAAGATGTGAAGGGTAAACTAGACAGAACTCCTCACAGAGACTCTAACCTAGCAATCGCAACACACTAGACAAACCGATAACCTATCAACTTCACAGTATTAAGATTAGTTGCATATTTAGTTGTCAATTTCAAGACAAATCATTCCAATGACTCACTACGTCTAGCAAATCATCCAACAATTGCAAACATATAGTAAACGACCTAGCATGCACCTATTCTATGACAGACAATCACCAAGGCACACGTGGAATGATAAATCACTACTCAAAACTGATCTAAACACACGTCCACAACTGATCATTCAAACCAATATCTTCTCATTAGCAATTAAACACAATCATTGTTCCAAAAACCGATAAAATTCATAATCAAACATGCATATTCATCAAACCTAGGTAGCTACAGAAGTTTACCAAGAACCATATCAAAACAGTAGCTAAAGTTCATAAACAAATCAGTAAACATGATTCAAAAGCAAGAGTAAACAAGAAGAAGATGAAACCGATGAATAACACCCTTGAATCTTCAATCCTCTTGCTCAATCCTTGCTCCTTGATGCTTCCAATTGCTTGTTCTCTGCTTGGGATCTCCAAAATCATCTCTTTTTTCGTCTGGAAGTCGGGGCCTCCTTTTAGAATGTGTTATACATTTTATTTAAATGTGAAAATTAGGGTTTGGCCGCGTTCTCTCTCTTCGCGCACCGCGTACAATATACATAATCTGTGCGTGCAGCGCTAAGGGACAAAATAGTCGGGGGCCGAAAATCCTCTCTTCACGCAGCGCGTACAGTGTAGTCAACTCGTGCGCGCAGCGCGAAGACTCTATTCTCTGCAATTTTTCTTTATTTTTCAAGTTTAATAACTTGCGACTCTTCACTTGTCCAATGCCCTTGTTCCGACTCATTTTCCATTCCTTCCTGCACCCAAACACCTGCAAATGACAAATAACGAAAACATTAACTTATTCTAATAAAATTAAACACAATAAACGTAAAAAGACTCAAAATCCGACTCTAAGGACATATGTGTTTTGCAACACATCACTCGACCTCTTGATTTCAGTATTTGGGTCCGGTGACCCTCGATCGGGTGAAATTACAGCCCCTTCAGCCCCGAACTTTTACCCTCGACACCGCCGGTGAAGGATCTGGCGTTGGGAAGATCACCGATGAGTTCACCGGCGCCAGAGCGATCGGACAGGTGTGTCAGTTATTGGTGCGGTTGTTGATGTGAGGTTCAGTGAGGGGCTGCCGCCGATCCTTACGGCGCTTGAGGTTTTGGATAACTCGATTAGGTTGGTGCTGGAAGTGGCGCAACATTTGGGGGAGAATATGATGAGGACGATTGCTATGGATGGTACGGAAGGGCTTGTGCGTGGTCAACGGGTTCTTAACACGGGTTCTCCTATCACTGTGAGTTGTTTTGGGTCTTGAATAATTTGATCGTTTTGATAAGAGAAATGATAATATGTTTTGTTTGTATGTTTCGAGATCCAGTTGGTTCTTTGCGTTTGTAGCCTGTTGACATTTGGTTAAGGTCGTTGATGATTTCATTAAGGAATTTGGCTTGTGTTCATTCCGATGTTCACGTTTAAAGTCAATGTGTCTGACTGTAGCCAATTTTCTGCTTTTGGGGATAGAGATTTAGTTGTTTGCTTCATTAGCTTTACATATTGATTTTGTCATTTGTACTTCGATTATCTCATTTTGTAACATTGAATTATTCTGATTTCGATTTGAGTTTGTGTAAGGAAATCACAATTAAGGTTTCTAAATGCAGTGTCTTTATAACGATTATTGCTTGAATTGGCCATTTGCTTTTAAATGCAGTATTTTTTTAACATATGTTAAAGTAGGTGCTAAGGTCCATGGACCTAATTTTGATTTTTTTTCTGTTAGGTACCCGTTGGCAGGGCAACCCTGGGCCGTATCATTAACGTTATTGGAGAATCTATTGACCATAGAGGCGAAATTAGTGAGTTATTTATTTTGATTGCGTAACATGCATTTTGGTTATCTTTGAATTTTAATCTCACTATATCTGTTTGTTTATATACAGAAACTGATCACTATTTGCCAATTCATAGAGAGGCACCGGCTTTTGTTGAACAAGCAACAGAACAACAGATTCTTGTCACTGGAATCAAGGTAAAGTTATCGTTCGGAATGTTTTTTCTTTATTATATATTCTTCACCGCGTAATAAGTATCTGATGAGTAGGTTTGGTTTTATAACTTATAGGTTGTTGATCTTCTAGCTCCATATCAAAGGGGAGGGAAGATTGGTTTGTTTGGTGGTGCTGGTGTAGGAAAAACTGTGCTTATTATGGAACTTATTAACAATGTCGTGAAAGCTCATGGTTGGTACATGTTTCAAACTATAAGATATTTTTTGATATAACATGTATTGAATCGTTGTTTTTTTTACTTTTAGTGCCACCGTACCAACAACTATGCACACTGTACAACCCTAGGAGTTCTTCTTCTGGAAACCTAATAGTTTCTTCATCCTCCCTCACTCTTTCGATTTTCAAACCCTAAAATTCCCTTCTTCTCCGTCAAAGCTTTCAACCCTCTTTTCAGTCAAACAAATCCTAAATAGAAAACAGGAACTCTACATCCATAGTAATTCGATTTCCCCTTTCCAACCTCAGCAGCCGTTTGTTCACCATCATCGTTTCTTGTTTGCAAATGATGCTTCATATTGGAGATTTGGAGCTTTGATTTCATCATCGCCGTTTCTATTTCAAATAGTTAACTAATCATTGAAGCATAAATCAAGGACGACCTAAGCATAACCCAGGTTTGATTTGCGTTTAATGATTTTTAACTCCTATAGTTGTTGGAACATGAATTGTATGTTTTCCACTCTTGTCGATTCTAACCATGTAGAATTTTGATTTTAATGGCTTGGTCGGTTTAAATTTTTTAATTCTGATTTCAAGGAATTCATCAATTTTGATTCTATAAAGGTTCATGTCTGTTTGAAGCTTCACCTATTAGCATATGTCTTAATGTTCAAGGTTTGTTCAATGGAACTTAACTTTTCTTTCTGATTTAGATTTGGATTTGGATTTTCGAATTTTGGATTCGATTATCAGTTTCATCATGACTTGCATTCTTGAAATGGATTTTAGGGTATTGAACAAAGTTTTGATTCTGAATATGCTTTTGATTATTTACGCGCCCAATCGAGAAGCTTCTCGTAAGGTAATGCTTTTTTCATGTTTTTCTCTGAATCAATTCTTGTAATGAGTTTTAGGGTATGGAGCAAAGGGTTTTCAGTATCTTGGATAAGATCTTTGTTTTTTAGTTCCATAACAGTGATGTAAAAATATATAATTAGCATTCCTTATTTAACATTTTTAAAACACATCATCATCAATTGAAGTTATTGGTGTTATCATAACAGAGCTTTGAAAGCTCTATTCATGTTGTAGGTGACCAACCATAGAGCTACTGGTTTTGAGTTCAACCAAAAAGTGAATGAAATTATTTCCTTGATGATGAAAAGCCTATTTGATGAACTCAATACACATGAAAATGTATGTATGTGTTTATGTGCTTCAAAGACTTAAAAGTTATTATGTTTTGCCCTCTAGCTCATGTTCTTATTTACATTTAGGTGTTCATACCTTTTGTTGCAGGTTGTCATGGTTCGTGGGTTTGTTAGCTAAATTTTTTATGTTGATCTTTTATAAGGGAGTTAAAATAGGGATCTTAAGGTGGGTTTTTTTCACAGGATCATTTGTCCCTCATTTGAATTTATTGGTTTGATCATAACAGGGCTTTGAAAGCTCTATGCATGTTGTAAGAAACCAGCCATAGTGTTGTCAGTCTTGAGTTCAACCAAGAAGTGAACGAGGTTATCTCTCTCCTCACCTCTCTTGCAGATCCTTTATTAACTTATGAATCCAAAATCAATTTCTGTTGCTAAGCCTGCTTTTGTTTATGTTCAGGTTACCTTTTGCGAGTCATCTCACACCACCACTAATCATCCGGAAAAAAAAATCAAGAATTGCTGGATAGTTTTTTGGTATTTGAAGAGCCAAACCAAAGATGTGAAAGAATAAGCGGCGACTGTGTATTTTTCTCAGAAGTCAAAACACCTTTGATTGAATTCCACGGTAAAATACCAATAATCCATCTTAATTTGAATTTTTAATGTTTTGATGTTGATCATTTATAACCCAATATATGGTCAAGACGATACATATTGAATATTTAATTCTTTTTACCTGAGATTTTGGTACAAAGGACAAGGAGGGTAATTTGAAAATCATTATTTTTGCTAATAAAGCTGACGAATTGAGACCTTTGCATGCTTTTGTTTTTATGATGTTAGGTTGAATTATTGCTTTGCTCAATCTTAAGGTTAGGTTTTTGTCTCTTTTGTATGAGGTATATTTGTTGGAGTTGTTTTGTTGTTTGTGTGTACTGCAATGTCTTGTAGCATGGATATATGTTATTGCACAATTTGGTTGCAGGTGTGTAAGTTGTGTGTATTATATTCATATATATATATACATCTCTATATATATAGGTGTCTATATATATATACTATGTATGTATTGATGTTAATTGTATGGTTTATTCTTTCAATTTCTTTGAAGTCTGTTTTATTGTTGCTTTTTACTTTTTTATATGTTGTTTTGAATGCATTACGTTTATAGTTAGGAAAAAACTAAAGAAAAAGAAAAATCTCAAAAGGTTTCTTTTGCTTCTTATATCTTTTAAAGATAGTTGTTTTTTTTGGTGTTTTGTGTTTTGCCTAATTAAAGAAGCATGTTGATTTTTGTGGTATGTTTTGTGTTGTTATTGGCAGATCATTGCGGGCTTAGTGGTATCCTTCTGTCGCCTTTCAGGTATGTTACTTTGTTATATTTATATTAACGTTAACTTTGAAGAAGATTTAATTTTAAGATAGATTTGACAAATGTGTGGTGGTTAGTATGTATGTGTGCTTTGGTTATAGTAGGTACCTTAGTATTTTTGCATGCTGCTTAGATAGAATGTTGTGCTATGACGTTGCTTTTTGTACTTTTATTTTTATTCATAGTCTATGGCTTTGATGTTGCTATTAGTGTTGTGTTTATCTTTATCGATAGCGTAGTGATAGTGTAGCATATGCTTAGTTATCTGGGGTATTGTATATGGCTTTTGCTCATAGTCTGAAGAGAAGGAAGGAGTTACCTTCCTCCTTTAACATACCTTTAAATGCTATAGGCGGCAGTGTAGACGTACATCATGCTATTGTTAATGAGCGTAGCCTTCTGCCTATTTTGGAAGAAAACAAACCTTGTGCCGACACTTGATCATTTTAGTTAGCTTGGGTCTGGGTCTGTTTCAACATGAGAAATATAACCCTTACTTTAAGTTATATAATTACTCTAAAGTATAATCTTTTATTAGTAAATATGAATGATCAATCACTAAGCGCATCCTTCGCAGCGATCAGGTCCACCTTTTGCAAGGCCAACCCCAACAACAGGAAAGCTCGCAGCTATCAGCTTTATCTTTTGCAATGCCAAACGCAACAAAAAGATAGCTCTCAGCAGCCAATTAACACTCTATTGTACATATCTAACAAACACATGATGTTCTGTATTTCTTCGTTTTCTCTGTTTGGTAAGATTTACTCCTATGCTAAATGTCTTTGTTGTGTATGCATGTATCATTACTATAATCTCTCTTGCTGGCCAAAAACAAGCAAAACTTTGGTTTATTATCTGTTATGTCCCTTACTAAAACAAAACACTCAAACACGAACAGCCGCAGCAACGCGCGGGATATATTCCTAGTTATACTATTATTATTACTATTATTATTACTATTATTATTACTATTATTATTACTATTATTACTATTACTACTACTATTACTACTACTATACTACTACTATTACTACTACTATTACTACTACTATTTACTACTACTATTACTACTACTAGTACTACTACTAGTACTACTACTAGTACTACTACTAGTACTACTACTAGTACTACTACTAGTACTACCAGTACCCCTACTAGTACTACCAGTACCACCTACAGTACCACTACCAGTACCACTACCAGTACCACTACCAGTACCGCTACCAGTACCGCTACCAGTACCCTACCAGCTACCAGTACAGCTACCAGTACCGCTACCAGTACCGCTACCGCTACCAGTACCGCTACCGCTACCAGTACCGCTACCGCTACCACGCTACCGTACGCTACCGCTACCGCTACCGCTACGCTACCGCTACCGCTACCGCTACCGCTACCGCTACCGCTACCGCTACCGCTACCGCTACTACCGCTACCGCTACCGCTACCGCTACCCGCTAGCTACCCCGCTACCGCTACGCTACCATCTACCCTCTACGCTACCGCTACCGCTAGCACCGCTACCGCACGCTACCGCTACGCTACCGCTACCGCTACCGCTACCGCTACCGCTACCGCCGCTAACCGCTACCGCTACCGCTACCGCTACCGCTACCCGCTACCGCTACGCTACCTACCGCCGCCGCTACCGCTACCGCTACCGCTACCGCTACCGCTACCCTACTACCGCTACCGCTACCTCTACCGCTACCCGCTACCGCTACCGCGCTACCGCTACCGCTACCGCTACCCGCTCCGCTACCGCTACCGCTACCGCTACCGCTACCGCTACCGCGACCGCTACCGCTAACCGCTCTACCGCTACCGCTACCGCTACCGCTACCGCTAACCGCTACCGCTTACCGCTAAGATCGGCTACCGCTACCGCTACCGGACCGCTACCGCTACCGCTACCGCTAGGACCCTACCGCTACCGCTAACCGCTACCGCTACCGCTACCCGACCGCTACCGATAACCGCTACCGCTACGCTACCGCTACCGCTACCGCTACCCCGCTACCGCTACCGCTACTCTACCGGACCGCTGTTGGTTTACTAGAACACAAATCTATGTTTAACCTTTTAAACATTCTGAAAAACGCAGCGGATGCATGGCTTTAAAACCACAATTAGAGCTGAAATTCTTATGTCTATATGTTGTTTTAAGATGAAAACAAAAACCCAATCAATAGGATCATATATATGTGAATAGATTAGTTATCAAGATGCAAATAAAACAACCAAATCACACAATGAACTACCTCATTCATGCTGTCAAAACCATGATGCATGCTGTTAAAACCATGGATGTACCATGAAGATAAGGCTACCTTTGGATGGGCAAAACTTCAACAATAGATGTCATATTTCATGTCATCTATTAACTTTTGTATGCTGTCAAATGTGGCTTTAAAGGCTGCCAAAAATGAAACACATCCAAAGACTTATAAGCTGTCAAAATGTGGATGAAACATCATCCAAAGAAAGCTAAAAAAAAACGTAGACTTATCTGAAAGGGGGCTGTCATTGAATGACCAAACACCAAGAGAAGGTGTTCTCAAGTGTTCATACCACAAGCATTAAGCACACACCATTTTGCTAGGATTTGTAGCACCAATCGAGTCATGCAAGCTGCTGGAACTTTTTTCAGCCTTGAACACACTTGTTCTAGCCTTGAACATCTTCAAGATCGAACCATCAAGGCTGCTTGAACCTTGTTCCAGCCGTGAACCACTTGTTCCAACCGTGAACCACTTGTTCCAGCCTTGAACCACTTGTTCCAGCCTTGAACCACTTGTTCCAGCCTTGAACCACTTCAAGATCGAACTATGAAGGCTGCTGGAACCTTGTTCCAGCCGTGACAGCCTTGGTTCCAGCCGTAACATCCAACAAAGATGTTAAACATTATGTTCCAGCCATGACATCCTTCTTCCAAAAGGAGGATTTACGTTTTGTGACTCTTGCATGTAAGAAATCGAGAGAGAGAGAGCTGAAAATAGAGAGTATGTGTGTGTTCTTGTGAGATCCACCTCTCCTTCCCTTTGAAAGAAGAAAAACGAAAATTGAAGAGGAGAGAAAACAAGGGGGCGGCCGAAGCCCCTATGTTATATTAGGGTTTTCCCTAAAATTCTCTTTTTATAAAATTTCACAAGAGTTTAAGTATTATACATAATTAACCTTTTAATTTTGTATAATATACACACACATATTTGTTATTTGATGTTGCTTAATTAATTTAAACAACATAACAAATAATATCCATGAACAAAATATCCTTATAATTTGTTCTTTCTTACATACAATTTATTTAGAAAACCCATTTTCTAAATTGGTGCAATTATTTAATTGCATGATCATATCATCAATTAAATATTAATTGGTGTTTGCTAAGCTTGTTATTGGGTATGACCCGACTTGGATCACAACGTACTAACCACATCAATGTTCTATGTGTCTTGGGCATACAGAATCCAACAATCTCCACTTGCACAAGATACATAGAAGATTGATGCAAGCAGTAAATACCGCCTAACAACGGTTTACTACCCTTATACGCGTGACTTAAAAGCCATTCAATAACATCATCCCCTTCAAGCATCCAACTTGAAATGATTTAGGTGAATCAATCATTTATCTTTTGTTACAGATGTCATGTTAAATCCAGGACACAGAATTCATTCCTTGTTGATTTAACTTAATCAGGCCTTAGGCATCGTACTCTCAACGAATAAGAGGAACAAATCCCATCTTGACTACATACGTTTCTCAATCACCTTATGTCATATCTGAACATAGCCTTATTTACTGACAATTGTCTCATATCAGTGAAGAACTAGCTCAAGGTTATACACTTGGTGAATATCAAAACCCAATAGTATCTCAGGTCGGAGGATACCAAATGATATTCGCCTTTACTCAAATTTACTTATGATCAATCAATAAGATTCCATGTAGTAAGATTTGAGATGCGGGTCAGTCCAATATTCGTATCCCACGAATATCTATGACTTGGTAGCAACCAATTGCTCTATATTCATGCCTTATGAATATCCACCAATCCAAGTTCACAATAGTCTTACATTCATATTTGTTCCCACAAATATGACCGACTACGGACATTTAGAATAATAAAATTATTCATGGATGTAAACATGCTAAAAGGAACATGACTCAAGGTATCATGAATGTATAGATGAGTCAAGTATTACAATTGTTCCATATTATTAATATTAATACTAAACAGATCAATTCCAATCACTAGAATATCGAAGTCCTGAGGCACAAGTATGACTTTCATGCTTGCCCTTTCAAGGAGCTTTGTGAGTGGATCCGCAATGCTTGATCAAAATGAACTTTGCGAATACATATCCTTCCCTTTTCAACTTCATCCCTTATGTAGTTGAATTTCTGCTCATTGTACCTAATCTTTTGATGTGCACGGGGTTCCTTGATTTGAACAATCGCACCCTCATCATCACAAAGATTTCTAAGGAGTCTTGAATGGTAGAGACCATCCTTAGACTGGTGATAACCTTTTATCCATGCAGCTTTCCAAGCTACTAATGAGGCGGCTATGTATTCGAATTCTGTAGTGGACAATGCAACCCTATTCATAATGGAGACGTACCCCGATTGTGCTCGAGGATCATCTCGATCAGTTTGGAAACTAGCATTCGTGTAACCCTTCACAACCAGTTCCTCTTCATCAGATCCATATATTAGAAACATATCCTTAGTCCTCCTAAGGTATTCCAATATACATTCAACAACCATCCAATGGCTGTTACTTGGATTCTGCTGATATCTATTTGTCATGCTTACGCGCATGACTCGTCCAGTCTAGTGCATATCATCGCATACATGATGGATCGTATAGCAGACGCATATGGGATGTCCTTCATTCGATGTTGCTCATCGTTTGAGCTTGGACATTGAGATGCACTCAATATTGTCCCTCCTTGAATAGGTACTATACCTTTCTTAGAGTTTACCATCTTGAACCTTTTCAAGATTTTATCAATGTATGCACTTTGGTTTAACCCTATCACACCGCCTCGATCTACCCTATAGATCTTTATTTCTAAAATAGAGACGGCTTCATGGAGATCCCTTTGGAAAGATAATTTCCAAGTGTAGTATGTCATCAACATACAATACTAATAACGTAATTACACTCCCACTAGCCCCTTGATACAACAATCCTTGTTAGCGTTCTTGATGAAACCCAATTTCTTGATCTTTCATCAAAACGTTGATTCCAATTCTCGATGCTGGTCTCAATCCATAGATTGATATTTTTAACTTGCATACTTTATCAGGATGACTTTAGCATTGCCATTGGCGAGAAGGTTTCATCATAATCAACCTTTTGACTTAGAGTGAAACCTTTTGCTACAAGTCTTGCCTTGTAAGTATCCAAGTTTTCATGTATGTCAGTTTTTCTTCTTGAAAACCCACTTGCATCCAACCGGTTTGGAGTTAAGTGAAGAGTCAACCAATTCCCAAACTTGGTTGTCATACATGAATTGCATCTTTACGTTCATGGCTCCTAGCCACATGTCACAATCCGAATTGGACATTGCATCATGGTATGTAGTTGGCTCTTCAGAGTCAACAACGTAGCATCCATCTATGAAAAATCCACATTTTCATTCGGAATGCTAACTCTACCAGATCTGCGAACGTTTTGTGTGTATTGATCTACCTCTTGATCATGATCAACAACCTCTTGTTGATTTCTAGTGTCAACCAAACGTGTATCGGCTTGTGGATCTTGATCCTCATCAATTCCACTGTTCTATGCATCATTCCTTTCATAAGGAACTTGGCTTCTAAGAACTCTGCTTTTTGAGCAATGAAAAACTTTGCTCTGTTGGATCAAAGAGTAGTATCCTCCTTTACAGTCCTTTTGAATATCCAACATATACACTTAGTGAATCGACTTCATTTGGTTTGGGTGTTAAGCTTAACATAAGCTCCATGACCCATAATTTTAAATATGATAGTGATGGAACTATTCCATTCTATTTCAAAAGGCGTCGAATCCACTTTCTTGGTTTGGACCATATTCAAATATGAGCCCGGGAGAGTAGTGCGAACCCCAAATGATACAGGTTTGCCATCAAGTACACATAACCATAGAGACTATAATCGTTGGTTAAGGTAATGAAGTAAGTTTCACCATACCTTGTCATTGTCTTAAAAGGACCACATACATCCAAATGTATGACTCCTAATAAGTCTTTTGCCCTCTCATTAGTACCACTAAAGGGCGTGTTTGTCATCTTACCTTGTAAACAAGATTCACACTTATCAAATGAACATTTTTTTTTCATTTGTTTTCAAAAGACCATTCTTTTAAAGTGTTTAATCCGATTCTTTTTATGTAACCAAGATGACAATGACAAGCATAAGAGTCACTTAAACCATTTTAAGTCTCTTGGTGCAGATTGGTATAATATGTTATTATAGGATGAATCATCATGAACCAATTCAATCAACATCATTAGAAGGCATGGCCTTAAAATAATATACATCATCCATATAAATATAAATACCATCATTTACTAACTTTAAATCATAACCATATCGTTTTAAAAGGTGAAACTTAAATCATGTTCCTAGTCAAACTAGGAGCATATAACATGTTTTGAAGAACAACTTCCAAACCTTTTGAAAGTTTCAAAACATAGTCTCCTTTCTTAAGGTGCTTATTTCTTTTAAACCCTTGCAACAAATTGCAATAGTGAGTTCCATATGAGGTATCCAATTACCCATGTGCTTTAGGAAATAACACCTAAGTTAATATGGATTATGAAAGTTATACTTAAGGTTGCCCAGCATCCCTTTTATTTCTCAACTCATTGAGATAGGTTGGATGAATCCCTTTCAAATGACCTATCTCACCATACATAAAGCATGCGTCGTTTTCGATTACCTTAAGCTTCATAAGCTTAGGTTTTGGAGGTTCCGCTTTGATCTATCCTTACCCATTGCCTTTGATGTGTCCTTCTCCTTTGGCACATTTGCCTTAGGATCGGGAATGGCTTCAACATCGTCGGGGTCGGGTTGGTTAGGAATAGGATCGTCAAGGACATATGCCTTTGCTCTTGCTTGAGAACAATTCTTAAGTTTCGAGACTAGTCCATGAGGTTATTATGGTACAGACGATCCCTCTCTAAAATAGTTCTCGGGTGATAGGTTGGACGGTCGGGGTGGTAGCATTTTGTTTTGGCGGTCATTCTGCAAATTTACAAGTTCTTTTTAGTAATTTTCAAAAAATTTCATTTTATTATTAATACCCTTTATGTCTCATAGACAATTAATAATTAAAATGCTAAATCCAACGTTACATTCAAATAATGTTAGGTGACCTTTATCCCATTATTCAAATTAACAAGGTAGTCAATATTTGACAATTGCAACCTTTTGCAACGTCTAGTCGGTATGGGATCGACTTTAAACGTCATATGCAAAGTCGGCATGTTAATCCATCAACACCATTTGGAAACCATATTTAGGTGATCCATTCAACATGGTTTGCAAATCAAGTAACCCTACTTGCACACACATGTGAGTTAACCACACAAGGGTTAGGTGACCTTTATCCCACCATGTGGTATTCCCACCTTAAGTCATAAGTTCCCTCAATGTTATGTGACCTTTATCCCATTAGAGAGTTTCCAATGATTTAGTGTTGTGCAAAAGGACGGTGTTAAACTTGTTTGAAAGG
This sequence comes from Flaveria linearis, assembly GCA_024085815.1. Taxonomy (NCBI): domain Eukaryota; kingdom Viridiplantae; phylum Streptophyta; class Magnoliopsida; order Asterales; family Asteraceae; genus Flaveria; species Flaveria linearis. The sequence goes on from JABSNV010001316.1 coordinate 99,153, forward strand.
GATTTTTAGTTTTCATTGATTCTAGTTTAAAACTCTATTACCTTGTATTTGCATGCTTTCAAATGCAAGGTATCCTATGGTTCACTTTTAATAAAACCTCTTTATTAAATCATTAATCCTTTTATAACCTTTATTAATACTTATGATTAGAACCATAAAATCAGCTTGTTAAGTTGTTAATTAGTTTGTTATGCACATCCAAATGTGTCAATACAATCACACAACAAACAACCAAACAAGTACAATCATACAAGCATGTGCATAACTATAGCCACTAAGTTGACTACACTTGTTTGCCATCACAAGTGTTGTCATAAGGTCTT
>JABSNV010001286.1:0-89035 GCA_024085815.1 Flaveria linearis
TTTATTATTAAAAAATCATGAAAACAGTTACCTTTAAATATTCAGATTACGTATTTTATTTATGTTCATATATGAATTTTCTTTATTATATTTGCGTTCAAGATCTAATGTTCGTTTATCTACTGTGAGAAAATAATTATTTTTCTGGCTACCTATTTATTCTATATATTTAATATCTAATTTAATCATGAACAGTGATGAATCAAAGTTTATTTATGTCAGTACATTCTACGATATGCGGAATTTAATAAGCAGAAAAAATATTTCACGAACGTCAAGGTTATATAGACTGGGTGTTTCATGTTTGTAAAATTGATTTAGGGTTATTCAAATCTGAAAATTTAAAAAATGAGTAAATTACCATTTGCGTCCTCTACGTTTTTCATTTTAACCGTTTGCGTCCCTGCAGTTTCAAAGTCTCGATTTGTGCCCTAATGTTCATTTTATCCCCGTTTGAATCCAAATGACTAAATCCGTTAGATTTTTCAGTTAAGTCTTTGTGGAATGACGAAATTACCCTTAAGAATAAAAAATAAAAAAAACTTTATGGGACCACCCATGTAATATTCTTCTCATTTGAGCACCCACCACCACCTACAACACACCCAATATGACTACCGGCAGCAACAACATCAACGGCGACGGCAGCAGCGGCAGCCTCCTCCGGCAGCCTCCTCTACCATTACACGCAGCAGCAACAATCAACCTACGATTGGTGGTTACAAATCTAGAATCCGAGAAGTAAGTGGGATCATCGAAGCATAAAGATCAAGAAGCTCTACATGTAAGTGATGCGTATGGTTCAAACAAGTAGAATGCATCATTTAATCTCTGTTCAGATGCAAAATAGGAACGAAGGGGGTTATTACCTTGAAATTAGGGTTTGGTTGTTTGGGAATTTGATTGAATTGAAGAACATGAAAGTTTGTCATGTGGGAGTGAGATAAGAACATAGATCAACTCCATCGGAGCTGATTGAATTAAAGATCAAGAACCCCTTTCTCTGAATCAAAAACCATCACCGCCACTGGAATTGGTGTGGGTTGTGGTGGCCGGTGAAACCTTGTCGGAGCTGAATTGAGGGAGATGAAGAGGGGCGAGAACAGATGCAGGCTTGCCTGAGAAACCCATCGGAGCTGCGAGGAGGGTGGAGGCGACATGAAGCAGCGTCATTTGGTCGTGGTTCCGCCGGCCGGCCTTTGCAATTGAATAAGGTACACGATGGAACCTGCCACCTCATCAGCCACATCAAACTCCTCCTCCGTCACAAGATCGCCGCGATCGCCACTCTCCTTCTCCACCGTTCCTCATCGACTGCACTGCCGATCGACGGCCGATTCGACCTCCACTGCACCGCTGGCGGTGGGGTTACCGTCATTCCGCAGATGTTGATCGCCGTGACCGGCTTCAACTACCTTGACGACTTAGGAGTTTATTGAACAGTTGGTTCCCAACCCGGATCTAGAGACTCGTTTGATGTGGCTGATGAGTGGGCGTTTTGGTGGGTGTAATTGGGCGAAATGAAATGATGATGATGATGTTGCAGAAGGGGATCTGAAGACGATGAAGGCAGTGCAGTGAGTGATGATGGGATGTTGAGAAGGCAGTGGTGTTGCAGAAGGGCAGGGGTGGTGTGACGATGAAATTGATGATGATGATGTTGCAGAAGGGCAGTGGTGGTGTTGAAGGGGATTTGAAGACGATGAAAGGGCAGTGTGACGATGGTTTGTTATGGTGGTGGTGAGGAGGGTTGTGGTGGTGATGGTGGGTGGTGGTGTGGTTTATGGTGGTGGTGTTTATGGTGGGGGTGATGAAGAGATGAGAGAGAGTGTGTGTGTGTGTTTTGGAGAAGAAGGATGATGTGGGATTTCTTAAGGGCAATTCCGTCTTTTTAATATAATTTAACTGGAAAACTAACGGTGTTAAGTCACCTGGACTAAAATGGAGATAAAAATGAAACGTATAGACTCAAATGAAGATAACACGAAACGTTAGGGGGCGGATGGTAATTTTGAAACTGCAGGGATGCAAGTGGTTAAAATGGGCAAATGTCAGGGATGCAAACGGTAATTTACTCTTTAAAAATTGACTTTAAATGGTTCAAATTTAAATTTTGAATGGGTTTGATTCAAATAACCCAAATTTTAAGAAAAAATAAACGAAATATAATAATCTATTTTCTTTTGTTTTATTTAGGATACATAAATAAATGGTGAAGTTAATGTTACGTTTTGTTTATTTTTAGGTTAAATAATCTGAGAAATGTTTTAATAAAAGGTTACTAAAACTACAAAATGAAAAATTAATCTCAACTATCAATATTTCTAATTAATAATTGAGATTAAATTGTAGGAAAAAATTTGTTAGAAATTAAAATAGTCACTTTTGTTAATTTTTTGCAAGTTCCCATATTTTATTTAAATGTTCATAACTTTTATGTACGACATTACTTTTTTATAGAAATTACACCATAAAAATGATCGTTTTTATCTTTAAAACGAGTACAAATTGTATATAAAAAGACAATAATTTATCTTATGTTCTTAAACTTATATATCGTTATTGTGTCTGTAATGCAACATTGTGTTTTTGTTAGTATTCTATTTCTTGAATACTATTTTGTGTTTTCTAAAATGATAAATTTTGGAAAATATAATAATGAAAAAACATTGTTATGTATCTCTATATGTAAAACACAATAAAATTAACAATTAATTAATCTAATACATTAGAAATAATGACAAAATAACACAATGTTTCATTGTGTTTTTAATTGTCATTATGTTATCTTGAACACTATGAGTTTTAAAAATACATTGATGAATAATATCATTGTGTACTTCTAATTTGAAATACAATAATAGATAATAACAAATTTATATAATCTATAAAAACTATAAAAAATAACATATTTTGTTATCTTCAACACTATGAGTTTTTAAAAATACATAGGTGAAAGTAGATATTGTGTGCTCATAATTGTAAAACATAATGATAAATAAAAAATTTATATAATCTGCAAGACCGTTGAAGGGTATGCACTTACAACACAACAACACAAAGAGGAGAGTGTGCAACAACACTTAACAATTCAAATGGGGAACTAGAAAAGTCAGTTTTAAGAACTAAGAAACACAAGTGTATATGAGACAGAACAAGAACAATACAAGTAATTGATTTTCAAGGTTGATGTATATTGCTCTCTAGTTCCTTATAAGTGTTTTCAAAGTTCTACCATAAGATACAAAGACCAGAGATACTTATACTACAACCTACAGCCGGCCATACTTTGAATGCCAGCTGGATGCATGATCTAGACAACAAAATCAAGTAGAGTCAAAAGGCAGATTGCCTTTTAACTAGTGATTATGATATGCCATAGCTCACATCCTAATGTATTACAAAAAGGATAAAGTATATAAAGTGGAAAGTTATAGACTCAAGACCTCAATGTACAGTTATCAAAAGCATGGATCTTTCACCAACTACTGTAAAGTTGGTGCTTTATCAGAGTTGCAGCGGAAAGGGGTTCAAATTTATGTAAAAGGTACATCAGGTAAAGCATGTGATCAAAAAGTCTTCGGAAGAAATCCGTCTTCAATAGTTGGCTTCGAAAGACTTTGTCTTTGAAGCTTCGGAAGACTTCATCTTTGGCTTCGGAAGATATTGGTCTTGGCTTCGGAAGATTTCACACTTAGAGCAAATTCTAAGGCAGTGTGTGAAACTTTCAAAGCATTCCACTTCAGTACACTTATGCATGCATGCAAGAGAGACTTTGGGTGTTTGGGTTGCATCAGCCTTACAAATAAACCTTACAAACTCCCCCTAGGCTGATGCTACCAAAACACTTGAAGATTTCAGATGTTAACAGTCCTCATTATGATGATGACCATCCCTTTCTTTATAAGATGATCGGCATCACTCATACTCTCATAATGTCTTCTCATGTCAAAGAGATCATGAAGAGGCAGATTGAAAATATCTTGCCATGTGTAGATATTTTCAACACCTTGATCTCTAATGACATGCCATCTTTCTGGATTTGTAGTGTATGTCCAAGACAAGATGGGTCTTCCTAATGCTAGAGGAGCTGCTTGAATGGAGTTGGGGGGCATCCTCTTGTTGCACATCCTCAGGATGTTCTGACTCATCTTGAGGTTTGAAGATGGATGCTTCTTCTTCCTTTTCTTTGACTTTGGTTTGGAAGCCATCCTTTTTCTCTCTTGAACTTTTTAACTGAGAAGACTGCCTTTTTAACTGAGAAGACTGCCCTGCAGCACCTGATTGATCTTCTTGTCTTTCTCAGTTAGGTCTTCTTCTCTCACAGGTTTAGATTGAGAGGGGATAGATCCCTGCTGTGGATCAGAAGTGGAAGGTTGTTGAGGTTCAGTAGGAGATTCAGGTTGTGTTGTCTCAAATGGTTCAACCTAATCTCCACTTCCTGAGGGACCTGACTTGGTGGGGAGTGTAAGTAAGCAAGTTCACCTCTTTGAATCGTCTGCTTGATTACCCTGATATGCTCATCCATGGTGGACAGAGACATGGGACCAAGTCTCCTTCCGGAGAATCCGTACAGTTTTAAGAAGCTCATCATCTTCTGCCTATAAGCAGACTTCTTCATGGTTTTCTAGATGATGGCTCTTAACTTGCAGCCTCTTCCCTTAACTTTCTTTTAGTGATCTTTCTTTCTTTGACTATATCAAGTTCAAGTTGTTTGAGGTACTCAAACTCAATGTAATCAAAGGGTAAGGTAAGAAGTGTATTAGCCTGGTAGAGGCCTGTGGCACTCAGGTAGTTATCATGTTGATCCTATCCTTCTCTTTGTCTACCTGAGGTTCTTGTGGAACCACATCCTCTTGTTCATGACTTTCTTGAACTGGGGAGAGAGTAGGCACATGCTTGTAGAGTCTTTCTATCTTCTTTCTTCTTTGATTTTAATAAGTAACTCTGCATCCTTTTCTCTTTTCTCTTTATGACAATTCCATATCAGCCAGTTCATTTAATTCATCTAAGGGGAGGGAGATGATGTTATCAATGTCATAGTTCCTGGTCTGCAAGTAGTTGATCTTGACTGCCCTTAACTCATCATCCTGAGTATTTGGTCTGGGGGCAGCCCTGATAGTAGTTTCAATGAGTCTTATACACCCAGTAGAGGAACTTTCTCCCTTAGCTTCCTTTTCCTCTCTCTCTCTCTCTCTCTCCTCCTCCTTAATCTCCTCTGAAGTCAATTTCTTTTCCCTTTGTCACTCACAAACCTGTGACTCAGGGTGGAGAGAGCTTTGGCCTTTATTGCTTGGTGTAGCTTCCAAGCTCTGGCCAGAGAGAGGTTGAGATGCACCTTCACAGCAGGTGTCTCATCAAGGGAATGAACCTCTGCAGCAGTTGATGGTGAGACAGGGCTCTTAGGTTCTACCACTAGGCCTTCAGTCAAGGTTTCCCCTATGAAAATAATCTTAGGGTCTACCTCAACATCCAGCTGACCGATGGTATTACCTGTTTGCCATAGTCTTCTTCTGAAGCTGAACTCTGCAGTGATCCTGTCTTGAATCCTTTACGCTAATCTGTCAGCTTGTCTAGATTTGCCTTGGTTGACAAGTGACATGTTGACAAGGTCAAGACTTTTATAGTAGTTCAAGGTCTGAAAGTTGAAGAATTCTTACTGCGCTTGAACTCTTTGAAGAATGAGAGCTCTTCTATCAGCATCATACCTCCACCCAATAATGTGATTTGAAGTTGGTGGAGATGACATAGCCCTTGAAATCCCTTTCTCAAAGAGACTCCTAATGACAGAGTCTATACTATCCACATCAATGTGAACTTGAGGAAGTTGCTGAGTATGCACATTTGCAAGTGAGGATGGTGAGTCCTTAATGTCCATACTCCCTGAAGAACTCCCAGGTTCTATGACTGTAATGACTTTCTCCCCCTTTTTGGTAGCATCACACCTCTTGCATAGCTGAGCTAGGAGTTAGGTCAATCACATTCACAGGTTCTTGTGTTCCTGGTTGAGCTCCCCTTAAAGGTCTCCCAACTAGTTTTCCTTAAGATAAGTATCTCAAGTTACTGATCATTGACCCTGTTTTGCAAGGTAGTCACTGTAGATTCAAGATAACTAACCTTGGAGACTAGATAAGTGCATGTTTTTGATAGCTTTTGCACCTTTAGTCTCAGATTCCCCTCATCTTCATCAGAAGAATCATTGGGGGGTGAGAGAAATGGACCAAGGTCTTCTTCCTCATTTCATCCTCACACTACATGGTGTCTTGGCTGCTGGATTTCCTCTGCTCAGTGATAGCTTTAATTGAAGTGTCAATGAGCTGAGTTGCTATGTTTGATTTCTGAATTATGTAATCACTTACTGAAATGAGAGCGTCTTCCATCTGAACAGGTTCAGAAGTATCCACCTCAGTGATGGATGACTGATGTGGGCTAGACCTAGGTGACTCAGGAGCACTCTTCTCTCTTTAAGGAGTGGAGTAGTAGGGAGACTCATGGTAATCACTGACACCTAAGTCTTCACCAGTATAGAAGTCAAGATTAGGAATGGGTTGGTTTAAGTCTAAAGGCTGGGGATGGTAGCTGTCCCCTGAAGGTTGTTCACTCGAGTGTTGAGACTCAGAGTGAAGGCTTAAGGCATTAGGCTTGTGAGCTCATCAGGCTAAGCATGAGGAACCTCAGCACTAATCTTAGAAGTAATGGGAGTGGTTTGCTCCTTAGGAGAAGTGGGAGCTCCAGTATCCACTTCCTCCTGTATGGGTAAGTATATGGGGGCCTGCACAGACTCAATAGCCTGAGCAGGGGTTCGTTTGAGTTTTCTTTTATAGGTGAGGGTGATTTGTGTTTGTTTTGGTGGTTGCGATGTAGAAGGTGTGGGTTTAACACTAGCCTGTGTTACTAGGTTGTCACCTTGAGCAATGAGCTCTAACATTTTTAGGAAGGGCTGTTTCTACCCCTGAGAAGCCAACAGTTGGCTTCCTTAAAAATTTAAAGATGTCAGGCTTCATCTGTCCCAATTTAAGAATATTACCTGTTTCCCTCAACTATGAGCCCAGTTCACAGTTAAGAATGTATTGAACATATCTAGGAAACATGTAATACTCTAAGGAGTCCAAGTTTGCCAGCAGATTAGTATAAACAAATTGAGAGTACCTGAACTTGACTCCCTAAACCATCCCATGCACTATGAAGGAGATATTCAGGAATCTGGTCCCACCCTCCATGCTTGTTGGACAAGCTGTGGATAACCACATGAAGTATGTATTTCCACTGAGGTGAGACCTTCCTTTTCCTGAAGGTCTTTACAGAGAAATCTCTCATAGCATATCTGCTCAAAAGAATGATTAACAACTTCTTTTGGGAAGAACACCTCACCTTCTTCATTATCCAGCTAAAGATGATTGTTGATGATAGCCGGAGTGATGAAGATTGTTCTCCCCTGCACTCTGGCACACAGTGCCTTCTCCCCATCCATAATGACCTCTTGGCAGGTCTTCAAAAATTCAAGTAAATGATCCTCATACAGAGTAGGATCAATGGTAAGGAGGTGAAGTAGTTTGACAGAGCCAAAAATTAGCACACCTCTGAGAAATGAATTTTTCTCAGAGTTTAACAGAGCAACCTGATTGTGTTGCCTGTGTAACTGCATGGAGAAATCTGGGTAATTTCTTCTGTTAAGTTGGACATTGTGAGAAATCTAAAGGTGAATGAAAGATGAACGAGGGCGGTTTCAGAGAGAAATTTGGAATTTAGGTTTGGAGGAAAGATGAAGATGATAGAAAGAAGGGGAACCGATTGGGTTTATATGTGAAAAGGATATGAGACAAAGTTAATGAAAGAGGATAAACTTTGAAATCCGAATGTCGGTCCCACCCCTAAAAAAGTAGTTTGCTTTTTGCTCAAAAAGTGGTTTTCTTGGAAATCGAAAAGATTCCGAAGGTAAATTGTCTTCGGAAGTTTTAATGAAAAAAGCTTCCGAAACCAAAATGACTTCGGAAGAATTTCCAAAGAGTTTTGAAAAATTTGCTTTGGAAGAGAATTTAGACTTGGATGTTTTGTTCAACAGAACAAAGCTTCCGAGAGTTAATTTCCTTTGGAAGAAATGGTCCTTGAAAACATATAAGTGCCTAAGAGAGTTTTAAGCTTCGGAAGAAATTTCAGAAATTTCTTCAAAAGGCAAAATTTACTTAGGCAGTTATTTGTCTTGAAGGTATATTTTCTTCCGAAGTTAAAATCATATATTCCGAAGGATCAAGATTTGTCAAAAATCTAAGAAATTCTTCAAAATGTTTTTATCCATAGAAAACATGAGCTTATGAAGATGATAAACTAGACAACTTAGGACACATAGATTTTAAGAAATAAAATGAATTAGTTTTAAGAAAAAGCTACTCAAAGTTAATCATCCCAATAGCTGATATAAGATACTTAAATCTCTGTTCATCAAAGGCTTTTGTAAATAGATCAACATATTGTTCATTTACGTTAACTTTAACTAGTTAATTAATCCCTTTTTAAAGTTATCTCTAATTAAATGATACCTGATATTTATGTGTTTTGTCTTGAGTGCTGCACAAGATTCTCTATGATGGAGATAGCACTGTTGTTGTCTATATGAATGAGAGTCTCTTTTAAGTTTAAACCATAGTCAAGCATCTGATTCTGAATCCAAAGCACTTGAGCGTAGCAGCTTGCAGCAGCAATGTATTCAGCTTCAGCAGTTGATGCAGAGACACAAGATTGTTTCTTGCATTGCCATGAGACAACCCTTCCACCAAGGAACTGACATCCACCAGATGTAGACTTTGCATTCATATTACAACCACCATAATCACTATCTATGTATTGCATATTAAAGTCAGAATTCTTAGGATACCAAAGATCAAGTGTTGAGGCACCTTTGAGATATCTTAGAATTCTCTTAACAGTGATATGAGGTGAGACATTTTGGTGTTGGCTTGATATCTTGCACAAATACATGTGGCAAACAAGATATCTAGCCTGCTAGCTGTAAGATACATAAGGGACCCAATCATAGCCCTATAAAGGTATTCATCCACACACTCCCCTCAAGATCAGGCCAAGGGAGTGATTTCTTGCTATGGGTGTCTTAGCAATCTTACAATCAGTCATGTTGAATCTTTTGAGTATGTCCTGAACATACTTTGACTGGCTTATGAATATTCCATCTTCAACTTGCTTCACTTGAATTACCAGAAAGATGAGTTCCCTCATGGCACTCATTTCAAATCTGTCCTTCCTCAGCTTCTCAAAGTCTTTGCAGAGCCTTGGATTAGTTGAGCCAAAAATGATGTCATCTACATACACTTGAACTAGCATTAAGTCATTTCCCTATTCTTTGATGAAGAAAGTTCCATCTATGGTACCCTTATGTATCCATGCTTGCAAAGATAGTGAGATAGAGTCTCATACCACTTTCTTGGTGCTTGGTGTAGCCCATAAAGAGCCTTATCAAGCTTGCAGACATAATCAGGATGATCAGGATTGCAAAACCAGGTGGTTGTTTGACATACACCTTTCATCAATCACCCCATACAGAAAAGCACACTTGACATCAAGTTGATAGACCTTGAAATTTTTGGATGCAGCAAATGCCAAGAATATCCTAACAGCTTCTAGTCTTGCTACAGGAGCAAAGACATCAGTGTAGTCAATTCCTTTTCTTGTGTGTATCCTTGAACAACTAGTCTAGCTTGTTTTTTATGACAATACCTCTATCATCTTTCTTATTCCTAAACACCCAATTGGTTCCTATAGTTGTCTTCCCATGAGGAAGAGGACATAGGTTCCAAACCTTCTGTCTTTTGATTGAAGCAGCTCTTCTTGCATGGCTTCAACCCAACTTCCATTCTTCAGAGCCTTATCAATTTTCTTATGCTCTATCTGGGACAAGAAACAAGAGTGAATACAAATATTTGCTTCATGGGTTTGTGCTCTTGTTCTTACCCCAGTTTAACATCTCCAATGATGTTGTGGTAGGATGAGACTTGTGGATCCTTAGCTGAGGGATCACAGCAAGTTGCTGAGAGAGATCTAAATTAGATAAATTTAGATCTAGAATTGATGCTTCTTCCACCACATCAACACACTTATTAAGAGAAACTTGATCCAATGAGTGTGTGACATCATTGATATGTTCATCTATGGAGTGGTTATCAGCATCAAGAAATTCTTGATCACTGTCACCACCACATTATTTTCTTCTACATTTGAAGTTTCTTTGTTTGGCTGTTGAGCTTCTGAGCTGGAACTTGAAGGCATCTTAGATGTATCAACTGAATTTGTCACTGTTATGCTGATAGAAACTTTATTTGCTAAAGTAGTTACAACTGGAGCTGAAGATGTGTAACTTGAAGGTCTTCTTAGCTCAAATCTTGGATCAGACTCACCTGGAGGTAAAATATCTTAGATCCTAAAATATTCTCACAAGATTTGTTAAAACAGTTGGTAACTAAATCAAGATCAAATAGCCAATCCGGACCAGAACCTTTCACACTGGGAGTGTGCTCATAAAAGTCACATTGGCTGACTCCTCAACTACTCTAGTTCTGAGATTGTATACTTTATAAGCTTTAGCTTGAGAAGAATATCCAATAAAGTGTCCACCATCTGATTTCTCAGCAAACTTGGCAATTTGGTCTTTGGTATTCAAGATGCTGCATGGACATCCAAATGACCTGAGAAAACCAATGAAAGGTTTCCTCTTGTGCCAAAGTTCATAAAGAGTCTTACCATGAGTCTTAACCACTAAAACTCTGTTTTGCACATAGCAGGCAATGTTGACTGCCTCTGCCCAGAAGGTGATGGGCAGCTTAGAGTCAGACAACATGGTTCTTGCAGTTTCAATCAGTGTCCTGTTTCTCCTCTCAGCAACACCATTTTGCTGAAGAGTCCTGGGAGCACTGTATTGTCTTGTAATACCCATTTTCACAAAATGTATCAAGGATTTAGTTCTTAAATTCAGTTCCTTGAGCACATCTTATAATTTTGACCTTATAATCATATTGATTCTCAATCTTTAAGATGAAATTCTTCAAAATCTCAGGGGTCTCATCCTTAGTTCTAAGAAAGAAACCCAAGTGAATCTTGTAAAGTCATCTGTGATCACCAAACAGTAAGAGGTCCTTCTTAGACTCATTACACTGGTGGGGCCAAAGAGATCCATATGTAACAAGTGTAGGGGTGTAGTGATGGAGTTTTTTCCTTAGGCTTGTGAGATACCTTATGTTGCTTCCCTTTCAGGTATGCAACACAATGATCATCACTTGTAAACTCTTTCTTTGGCATTCTAGTTACCAAATCATTCTTAATCAGGTTATTCATATTTTAAAGTTTATATGACACATTCTTTTATGCCAGAGAAAAGACTCATCACTATTAGCTTTAGATAGAAAGCATGAAACTTCTCCTGAGGGAGATGTTTCTTGCAAGTCCATCTTATACATGTTCCTCTCTTGGGGCTCTGAGCAGGATATGCTCATGAGGAATAATCACCCCAGGCTTGAGAACAATGCACTCATGCTCAGTAAAAAGCATGTTATGACTCTGATCACAAAATTGAGATACACTCAGAAGATTATACCCAAGCTCCTTGACAAAGTTTACCTTCTCAATACTGAGCTTACATTTGTGACCTTGCCCCTTCTAGAAATGTAACCTCCTTCATCTCCTCCAAAAGCACTGGTTCTCCATCAATTCTTTCAAAGTTTTGGAGTAGTGACCTATTGCCTGTCATGTGCCTGGAACAACTACTGTCAATGATCCAGATATTTCTGTTTGTCTTGAGCTGTTCCTACACATAGAAAATGATTAGTTACGTTTGGAAACCCAAGCTTTTTGGTCTTGGGCTCATCAAAAAAGTAGAAGGTAATGAAATAGTAATAGATCCTATATTTGTGCTTTGAGGATCTTTTGCTGTTGTTGATGGAGAATTTTCAATCATTTGGTCTTTCTTTGACTTTCACACCACCTTTGAAAGTTTGAACCTGACCTTCAATACTTCGGAAGATTTGAGACTTCGGAAGTTTTGATGACTGGACCTTCGGAAGTTCTGCTAACACTGTAGCAGACTTTAGTGTTTCGGAAGTGTTCCTTTCTTCCGAGACCAAATTTTCTTCCGAATGCAATTTACACTTGCCTTCTTCTTTACTTTGGAGCTTCCGAAGGAATAGATTTTCCTTCTGAAGCTAAATTCTTCTTAGAGCTCTTGGAAGTCTCTTTCTTGGGCACATGAAGAGTACCCTTGGATTGTATGGACAATCCTTAGCAAGATGAGAAGTACTCTCCACATAACACATTTCATCTTTTTCCTCCCAAGAGTTTTTTTTCTGAGAACAAGGCTGACTTTAATCATTTCCCTTCTCCACCTTCATCTTTGCAGATGCTGGGATAGTCCTTTTAGGCTGAGGACTGTTCTTGGAGTTGGATGGTTCAGGCTGTGTAGCAGTGGTACACAACTGATCAACCTTCTTCTTGATGCTGAAATGATTTGAACATGAACCAGAACTCTTGGTAGAAGAGTTGAGGTTGATGTCTTCAGTCTTAACCATGTCAAACCCTAAAGAGACAAAGACTTGTTTCTGTTTAGAGTTAAAAATGGCTTTGATCTCTTGAGCCCTCTTAGCCTTTCTCTTGCTCTTTCTGATCAAGTTCTTCCTCATAGACTTGGTCATCACAGGCTTCCTGCTCTCCTCAGAAGGATAGTGACCCTTCTTAGAATCATCCTCTTCATTCTTCTCAGAGGAATTCTTCACTATCACTTCTTCATCCTCTTCACTCAAGGGGTCTATGAGAGGAAGCTCATCTTCATAAGTTCCACACCTAGGTGATCTTACAGATAAGATTGTGTATGGAGGAGCTATCTCACTAGATCCCAGTCCCTGCTTGTTTTGATAACAAACTTTTGCATGCAAGGATGAGGATATGATGTTTTTGAAGGTCTTTTCTTCAAGAACACATTTTTCTGCCCTAACTTTACTGATCACAAGCTCAGCCTGGCATTCAGTTAACTTGGTTATGAGATCCTTGATCTGAGTCCTATAATTTGTATGCTCATATTTTAGGACTGAAATGGTTTTCTCTAAGTCCTCTATCTTTAACTTATAATCATTTTCAGCCTTTCTAATATTAGATTTCAAGATGTTTAAGGACTCAATATCATATCTCATTTCTAAGTTATAGGACCTGTATCTGTTGACTTTAGCAATACATTCAGGAGTATAGAGATATTCCAATACCTTAGTTTCATTATGGTCAGCCATTAATGCTTGGTTTGGAGATGCATCTTCCACCTGAAAGCTCCAATCGAAGCCTCCTTCTTCAACAGCAATTGCAGCTTGCTGCTTTGGCTTCTTATTCTGGGTAGCTTTATCAGTGTAGTTTGGTCTGGATTGTGCTTATCCACCATTTGTTCTTGGTGCCTCACATTCCCTAGCAAAGTGACCCATCAAATTACAGTTATAACACTTAACTTTGCTTTTATCCAACCCAAACTTTCCACTGGTTGTATTGCTGGGAAACTTCCTTCCTGTCCGCTTGTAGAACCTCTTGGCTCTGTGAGTGAGAAGAGCCATTTGCTGGACTATCTCCATGTACTCCAGATCATCTGGATGGATACAGTCCAGGTCTTCAAGGGTGAATAGAAAGCTACCACAACTTTCATCAGAAGACACAAAGGCTTGAGAAGAACTTGTCTCTTGGAATGGACTTCCTTGAGTATAGTTCTCCCTTGGTGTCTCCAGGAAGGTGATGAAAGGACCCTTTTGTGAGACGTTAGGGTAGCATATGAGATAATGTTGGGGTTCTATGCTATCCCTTTCAGACACATGAAGGGCTGAACCCATTTGATTGCTGGAGTTACCAGATGAACCTTGCATGTTCATCTCCATCTAGTATCCACTGAGAATGTCATACAATTCTGTCAAAGTAAGAGTCTTAATGTTCTCAGTCCTCTTGATTACAACACAATAATATGTCCATTGCCTAGGAAGAGAGGACATAAACTTCCTTACAATATCCCTATTCTCAAGAGTTACTCCAACATCCACTAGAGTATCCACAATCTCAACATACCTATAGTATTATTAAGTCATGGTCTCACCTGTTTTGAAGGTGAAATTTTCAAACTGCTGCTTTAGGAGATCCTTCTTGTTTTCCTTGGCTTCAGTGGAACCCTCATACATTAGTTTCAATGCATCCGACAGTTGCTTAGCTGTTTTGCATTTCTTGAAACCTCTGTATACAGAGTTTGGAAGAGCAGTCTGAAGGGCTGTCATGTCCTTTTGGTCAATTTCTACTCTCTTTCAATCTTCATCTGAGTAGTCAGCCACATCCTTGGGGATCATACCACCTCCAGCAGCAGCTGAAGAGGTACTGGGTATGTAAGGTCCAGTGACAACAGATTCCCACATTCTTGAGTCTATACACTTGATAAAGCCTTCCATTCTTTGACACCAAGTGTCAAAGTCATCAAGAGTGATCAGTGGGGACTTTGTCATGGTTCCAGTTTCCATATCAGCTTTAGAGATAGCTGCCATTTGAAGTGTTAAGTATTTTGTGTGCGTTAGGGGTGAGCATAAAACCAAAATAACCGAACGGTAACCGTATTAACCATAATAACCGAACCAAATTAACCGAACCAAGATAGAAACCGACGGTTTGGTTTTAAGTTTTTTTAAAAACTAAATTTTGGTTTCGGTTTCGGTTTTGGCCGAATTTAAAACCAAAAAGACCGAACCGAACCGTATGAAGATTTGTCGCATGCTTTCTTAGATTACCTTTTGTTTTTAATGTACTTGTTTATTTGGTATCAAACGATCTAGGTTTTGTTAGAATGTACTTGTTTTTATGACATCAAACAAGTTAACGATTACTTTTTGTTCAAATTAGTGGATTATCTCGTTTTATTTAGATTTAAAGGTTAACAAAATATTAGTTTTAAAGAATATTAAGATTATAGAATATGTAGTTTTTTTTAAAGATTAATAAAAGATTGGTTTAAAAACCAAAACCGAACCAAAGTGAAATTCGAAACCAAATATCAAACCAAAAAAACCAAAACCGAAACCGAAACCGCAATTAAAACCGAAAACCAAAAGCCAAAAAACCGAAACCGAATGGTTTTAAAAACCAAAAACCAAAATATCAGTTTTTGGTTTGGTTTTATGCTAAAACTGAACCAAACCGACCATGCTCACCCCTAGTGTGCGTGAGGGATCATAAGATGGTGAAATCTTATATCAAGAGCCTGAAATGCTCTGATACCAATTGCAGGACCGTTGAAGGGTATGCACTTACAACAAAACAACACAAAGAGGAGAGTGTGCAACAGAAAGAGGAGAGTGTGCAACAACACTTGACAATTCAAATGGGGAACTAGAAAAGTCAGTTTTAAAAACTAAGAAAAACAAGTGTATATGAGACAGAATAAGAACAATACAAGTAATTGGTTTTCAAGGTTGATGTATATTGCTCTCTAGTTTCTTACAAGTGTTTTCAAAGTTCTACCATAAGATACAAATACCAGAGATCTTTATACTACAACCTACAGCCGACCATACTTTGAAGGCCAGCTGGATATATGATCTAGACAACAAAATCAATGTAGAGTCAAAAGGCAGATTGCCTTTTGACTAGCGACTATGACATGCCATAGCTCACATCCTAATGTTACAGACTCAAGACCTCAATGTACATAAAGTGAAAAGCTATAGACTCAAGACATCAATGTACAGTTACCAAAAGCGTGGACCTTTCACCAACTACTGTAAAGTTGGTGTCTTATCAGAGTTCCAGCGGAAAGGGGTTCAGCTTTATGTAAAAGGTATATCAGATAAAGCATGTGATCAAAAAGTCTTTGGAAGAAATCTGTTTTCAATAGTTGGCTTTAGAAGACTTTGTCTTTGAAGCTTCAGAAGACTTTATCTTTGACTTCTGTAGATATTGGTCTTGGCTTCGGAAGATTTCACACTTAGAGTAAAATCTAAGGCAGTGTGTGAAACTTCCGAAACATTCCACTTCAGTACACTTGTGCATGCATGCAGGAGAGACTTTGGGTGTTTGGGTTGCTTCAGCCTTACAAATAAACCTTACATAATATATGGAAATAATAACAAAAATAACACAAAATGATCTAAAACATAAAACTAAGGCTGCAAACGAATCGAAGCGTCAATTAACAGTTCGTGAACTGTTTGGCAAGAAGTTCGTTTTTATTCGTTCGTTTATAAATAAACAAACATGAACAAGAAACTTTCGTTCATTTTGTAAAATGAATAAACATGGACACAAGTCATGTTCATGAAGGTTCGATAATATGTTCGTTAATGTTCGTTCGTGAAAGTCCGATAATATGTTCGTTCGTGAAAGTCCGATAATATGTTCGTTCGTGAACGTTCGATAATATGTTCGTTTAGGTTCTTAATATTTGTGTTAGTTATTTTTATGACAATTATATCAAGTATTTTAGATATTTATGTTAAGAATTTGTTTATTTTTGATGGATTTTGTGTAACGCTTGTGATGAAAATGCAAATTTTATACTAAAATAAATATATGATCATTTGTATTCGTTTGTGTTCATGAACTTTTTTATATTTATCATGTTTAATAACAATTATTTGTTTGTTTGCGGTTTTTTGCGTGTTCATTTGCGTTTGATAAGTGTTTGTGAACAGTTCATGAATATGTTTATTTTCTTTATGAACGAACATGAACAAAGAATCACATTCGGTAAGTGTTCGTGAACAATTTATGAACAAGTTTATTTCTTAATAAACGAACACGAACAAAGCCTTATTCGCATTCGTGTGGTTCGTTTACAGCCCTACGTAAAACACAATTGTTCACACATATAACAAATGATCTAGAATATATGCACAATGATACTTGACACAATGAAAATATAAGACACGATTAGCTAACGTATTTGACACAATGACCAAAATGACTTCTCGTTTAAAACAATAGGACACGTGTCAAACCCACAAGCTTTTTTAGTCTGTTTAGATTATATATATATTTACTATATCCCTACCCAAATAACCTATTTAACCAAGAAATTAAGCTTGCTTGTGAATTTTAAAACAAAGAACACATGCTACTTTAAAATATACTACTAAAATCTATTTGTTATTTACTTCGTGAAACTTGAGCTTGCATCCCTCTATAAAAATAAACACTGGTGTCATTAAACAAAGAGGTGTGGTGGTTTTTTTTTTCTAAATTCCATGTATTTTCTTAACTTATAAATACTTTTACACTTGGCTTATAAACAAGGCCTGTTGCCATGTGGTAACGCGCTCATATGGTCCCATTTGGGTTTGGCTTTTATGCCCCCTCAAGAGGCAGCTCTAACATATTTTAGAGTCTGAGACAAACTATGAAATCGAGATCTGTTTTTCGAATGAAAAAACCGTTCATTTTTTTATCAATAAATATAAACTTATCTCAAACACGAATCTAATCATCAATATGTGTTAGTCTTCAATCAATTGTATATCTTCTCATTTCTCTCTTAAAACACAAAAATATGGACTATTAAGATATTTTTAGCTTTAAATATTAGTTGTTGTTTTTTTTTAATTCTGGAGGCTCTTAAAATTTAGAGGCCTAAAACGGTTGTTTTAGTTGCTTGTCTTGTATATACGCCTCTGTGTGGGTTTTTTTTTTTTGACATTTTATTGTTTTTTTCATTCGTTTGTTCCTTTTGATTTTTTATTATTTCTTAAATTATTATTTTTTTGTTTTTCTGAAAAGTATATTCGTTTCTTTGCTACAAACGTTTAATGATGCGATTATGTTTTAATGTTAGGTCCATTTTACGTAGCAATATGTGATGTATAATCAAGTTAGTGTCAAAGAGGGTGACACCCTAATAAATTTTGACATTGTTGCAAACGCACCTTTAACCACGTTAACGTCATTGTTAGTGTTACCGCATCATGCGCGCGGGGTAAAAAACTCGTTAGTACTCAATAAGTAGCATTGATGTATCTATGAATGATAAGTTCATCCATTCATGCTTATAATGAAAGTGTACCATGATTAGTTTCATGCTATAATTTACATTTATGAGATAATAATTGATTATTTATTTTATAAACAAAACATTATTAAAGCCAGATATGAACTTAGATTATGGACTATAAACATTACACGATCGTAAGATGTATAATTATGACATAAGTTAAATATGGTGTCCATATATTCCTTTCATGCCCCCATCGAGAAATTGAATTAAGCCGGACCTGTAGACAAACAAGCCAACAAGGGATAACTAAAAGATTTGACTTTATGTTGGGGAAGATTAATGTTGGAGTTTGTAAGACAATATCGTTCATATGTCATTGCCTATTTTGAATATCATTGTTGGGTGGTCTCGTGTGAAAGTTATTGATAGTGTGTGGTATGACATATGTCATAATTTGGTCACTTTATGTTGTATATTTATAAAAGGAATATTATGTAATTCTTTTCATTTAAGGTTTCAATCAATAATGAGTTGATTAAAATAAAAGATATAAATAATACGATGGCTAATTTATTTAATATCATGTGACAATCTAGAGGTGTTAAGAAATATTCAAATCCGAAATAGAATCCGAACTATTAAAAATTCAAATCTAAAATATTTGAAATTTTGGATTGGGATTCAAATAGTGCATTTTAGGATATTTGGATATTCAGATGTCCGAATTATCTAAAATATTTTTCTGGAAATTATTAAATAGTATATATTAATTAAAAATTTCGGATATTTTTAGATATTTTTTATAAAAACTTCGGATATCCGAATTTTCTTTAATAAAAACATTATTATTTATAAAAATTATTAATTAATACATCTTTTTTTATAATTCGGATATCCGAATCCAAATCCAAAATTTCAGATAGTGAAATCTACTATCCGAAATTTTCGGATATCCAAAATTTTCGGATATCCGAAATTCAGATATCGGATTTTCAACACCCCTACGATATTCCACAGACGTAATCACATGCTATGTCATACATAAGCAATATTTGAATGTTTTTTAAACAATTTTTTTAAATTTGAAGTAATCGTTAACCTTTAGTCATTTATATCTTTTATGTAATTCTTACTTGATTTTTTAATGCTTTGAAGTCCTATATCAATCCAAAGTCTCAAACCATCACTCTAATAATCAAGTAAGAATTACATAAAAGTTATAAATATATTTATATCTTTTTTAATGCGTTTCCATTATGCACCCCTATTGCGCCAATTGATCCAATGCGCAAGATGCGCCTTGATGTGTGTATTATGCACACCTATATATATATATATATATATATATATATATATATATATATATATATATATATATATATAGGTAGAGGTTCAACTAAGAATAATTAGTTGCCTAAGTTGCCTAAGAAGGAATAAGGGGATTACATGTGTCACTCTTCAAATTAGGATTAAAGGGGCATTATGGTCATAAAACACATTCATTAGTCTCTTTTATATTTAATCAAAATGCAGCACAACCAAACACAGCTTCCCCACCACGCAAATTCCAATTGCTTTGACCTTGACTTGAGCCCATCTTTATAAACAAAAATTCACATGTTTCATATTATTTCTATTCGTTCAATTTCAAATTCTCACAATTTTTGCAGCTTTGACCACCGGATTCTCCCTCGCGATCGCCTCACGACCGGCGGTTTTGTAATCGTAGGTGCAGTCATGGCGATCGGAGTAGCGATGCTCCGCACAGAACAGATCGCCGCACCGGCAACGGAATCCGGTGAAACCGACTCTCTTCCGGCAACCGGAGCACCGATTCACAACCTTCGCCGTCGGTTTTTCCTTCAACACTTCATCATCTACCACCACAACCGTCCGATCTACCACCAGATCAACCGATGACGTTGACCTCGTCGGAGACCTCAAGGAGCTAGATCTACCACGAGCACGTACCGTCGAGGCCGTTGAGGTAGAGGTCGTCGTGGTGGCGTTGAAGCACTTTTGACACATGTTATTCGTCGCCGGATTTCCGATAACACCGCAGTTGTTGACGCACAGCGTTAGGGTTTCAGGTACGACTTTGATTTGTGCTGAATTGTGCTGTATTCTTGATTTGTGCTGTATTGTGCTGTATTCTTGATTTGTGCTGTATTGTGCTGTATTCTTGATTTGTGCTGTATTGTGCTGTATTCTTGATTTGTGCTGTATTGTGCTGTATTCTTGATTTGTGCTGTATTGAGCTGTATTCTTGATTTGTGCTGTATTGTGATTCGTGCGTTTTGTGCTGTTTTATGAAACACAGCACAGCCTTGTGCTGTTTTTTGAAACAGAGCACAGCCTTGTGCTGTTTTATGAAATACAGCACAGCCTTGTGCTGTTTTATGAAATACAGCACAGTCTTGTGCTGTTTTATGAAATACAGCACAGCCTTGTGCTGTTTTATGAAATACAGCACAACCTTGTGCTGTTTTATGAAATACAGCACAGCCTTGTGCTGTTTTATGAAATACAGCACAGCCTTGTGCTGTTTTATGAAATACAGCACAGCCTTGTGCTGTTTTATGAAATACAGCACAGCCTTTTGCTGTTTTATGAAATACAGCACAGCCTTGTGCTGTTTTATGAAATACAGCACAGCCTTGTGCTGTTTTATGAAATGCAGCACAAAAACGTTAAAAATGTAGCACAACGTCACATAATTTGATTTTTTTTAAAAAAAACTATAGTAATACTATACTCAAATTAAAGAGAAAAAAATGCTTGATTTTATGGTGTAATTTATTTAAAAAAATAATGTCGTATGAAAAAGTTATTAGCATTTAAAAAATAGGGGGGAAATTTTAAAAAGTCAACAATTGTGGGTAATGTAATAAAATACCCAAATTACCCTTGATTACTTATTTTTTCTACACTTTAATCTTAGCCCTTAATTAGATAATTAGAAGGCTAAGATTACTTCTTAGCATACTTAGGCAAACATTATTTTTTAGGGGAACCTCCCTATATATATATATATATTATATATATATATATATATATATATATATATATATATATATATATATATTCAATTTTGGACTTAAGTCGAACCTTTTCAACATGAATATGGGTTTAACCTTTCAATATTAGGGTAAGTTCTTTCATATTTGTGTTCATGCTAATATGCTATATATTTACATGTGTTTAACTGTTATTGTAATAGTCCGATTTCATAGTGTAATAGTCTTGAATTTGGGGTTTTTTTTTAATTTATGTTAAAGTATGTTTTATGAGTGTGTTTAACAAGTAGTTTTTTATTGCATTACTAAGAATACAAAACATTTTTTGTATAATTAATCTTTGGTGTTTTTAATAACTAACGCATCCCATACGTGATGAGTGCGCATCGCGCATTAGGATTTGAGATCAAAACGCATTGGAGCTCATCGCGCAATTTAAAACCAAGGGCAGTACATGTTTATGTTAGTAACATGTAGTTAGAGAAGTAAAGAAATAATCAACCTCTGCTGCATCGTAGTGGTTGGATTGGCACGATGGTAGGTTGGGTGCAGTTGGGTATGGCCAACAGGTGGGTTGTGTGGGGTTTGGTTGTCTGTAGGATCTGAATCATTAAGTGCTGAATGGTTAAGAGGTCTGAATGGTTAAGAGGCTCTGAACCAGTAAGTGCTGAACCAAAATATACTGTTTGGTTGAATCTCTGAATGACTGTACAAAATGACAATTTTACCCCTCTGAATTATTTTGGGCTGAATAAAATGTATCCATCAATATTCAAACCAATTTACAACCTAAACCATTACAACTGCCACACAAATCAATCCATCAATATTCAAACCAATTTACAAACCAATTTACAACCTAAACCAATTTACAACCTACCATTGATAATAAACTAGCATCCATCAATATTCAAACCAATTTACAACCTAAACCATTACAACTGCCACACAAATCAATCCTCACTATAGTCTATGGTAAAACATAGATTACAGAGATTACAGGTTGCTAAAACAACAATACCCAAATCCGTATCAAGAAAAACAAGAATGCACTAGAACACACTCAAAACAAAAGCATTCACAAGCTGCTAATTATAAACAACAATACCCAAATCCGTATCAAGAAAAACAATGATTGAAGTATTGAACCACACAAGTCAATGAACCACATTAAAAAACAGAGAATTTCAAAACTAAATCAGGTAATTGGTAATTGATCTTCTGCAAAATAACAACAAAATTGTATAACTTGAAGAACTTTTCATGTAAAACGAATCAGAATCAGAATGAAGAACAAAGGAACAGAGAATTCGCACCGTGTGATTCCTTTATGCTGCCATTGGTAACAATATCATCGCTGCCATTGGAGCCATATACAGCAACAGATTCATCGAGTGCAATTTCTCCGAATCGGAGGTTAATAACAACCCTTGCACCACCGATTTCAACACTCTACCGGCGGTGTATCCAACGCACATTAGAAATCCAAAGAGATGAAACAACGGTTCACTGTTACTCGCTAAAACGATACCGAAAACAACAGGCATTAACGCTAGGTATACTTCAGCTGATTCCTTCTTACAGGTGATCAAAAACGCGAAAATCGCAGTGAAAAACGGTGTTGTGGCTCCAATCGCTTGATTAAACGACACAGGAGATGGAACAGGCTGTGGTCGGGGATGGCGGAGGCTGTGGGCGGGGGATGGCGCGCGGAGATGGCGGAGGAGGCTGTGGTGAGGGATGGCGGGTGGCGGCGGAAGCTGAATCGGAAGGTGAATCGGCGGAAGCTGAATCGGAAGCTGAATCGGAGGCTGTGGTGAATCGGGAGGTCGTCGGAAGCTGAATCGGAAGGTGAATCGGGAGGGGATGGCGGCGGTGCTGGGTGCCTGTGGTCGGAGGTCGTCGGGGGACGGGATGGCGGCGGTCTGGCCGGCCGACTAGGGAGGTCGTCGGCGTCGGGGGAGGGAGATGACGGGAGGAAGATGAAGATCGAAGATGAGGGTTTGTGAGTTTTGAGGGTATTTGTGTCTAGAAGTCCATTCAGCAACATCTCATATCTGAACCATTCAGCACTGAATGGTTCCATTCAGAGACCCCTTTTTTTCGAAACAAACACATAAGACTCTTAACGGTTCAGAGGTAGCCTCTTAATGGAACCATTAAGAGGCTACCAAACAGCCCCTAAGAGTTAATTACACAAATTTTCCATTCAGTTTGTTAAATAGTAAAATTAATCTTTTAAAAGTGAAAAGAGTAAAATATCTTAAGCTTAAGAGAAAATTTAAGAGTAGTTAGCCTTAGACCCCAAATTCAAAACAAAATTAAAATCACAAGTCTCAAATTTGTTACTAAAAAAAGTTAGTACCTAAATTTGGAAACTATGCTAAATCATACGGATTATTTGTGTAACCAACTCTTTTTATTATATGTGTGTTTATATGTATTTTTTATATATAACATAATATATGTTATTTTAGTATTTTATCATCATTCATATAGGGTTCTTATATTAGTACACCATCGCCACGCAACGGACACCATCTCACATGTTGTATAGGGATATGTGACCCATATAGTCACACCCTTCTCGACAAAGTTGCAGCGGATCAAATCAGTCAATTCTTGCCATACACAATACATATAGCATTATACGAAACATATGCCATGCCACCTATAAAAGTCGTATGAACCCACGGTTGTACGTGTTAGTTGTTTGACTCAATATAAGATTTCTCATTATGCGCATTAATTATTTGACGCGACATAAGATTCTTCCTTATACGCTAATTATTCGATAGTACATAAGATTCTATCAAAACTTTTTATTTTATTTTCTTCACTTCTTCACTTATTTCATGATACATACTAACAATTTTATTTAGGGAACTCATTGCAATGTCGAGTTATGATGACAAGTATGGGCATGAGATGGTGGATCTTCTAGCCGGATATCATCATTTTAAAAACATTTCTTTATTTGTCATTAGGTTTGTAAAAGTCTAGCCATATCGTTGTTAACAATAACATTATTCAAGTGTTCATATCTTGCAGGAGTTATTCTTTATTAATCCAACTACATACAAAATGAGCAAGTAAAACATGTCATTTGTTCATATTGTTGGTATGTCTTCAAGTAACAAGATATTTTGTATTGCCTTCTCGTTTACAACTAAAGAATGGAAGGAAAACTTAACCTAGGTGCTAATAAAGGTAAAAGATACGTTAGATATAGGTGTACGCAACTACGTGTCATAAACACCAAGAATATTCATACTAAATATAATCAAATCTTATATTACTGAACAACAAACAAAAGAATAAGAAACATGATCAAATCCATAGTAAGATGACATGTTACGAAATCATACTCGTTGTTATACCGGTTAGAGGATTAATGCAATGGTTGATTTAACTACAGATACAACAGGCTACGATTCTTGGTCTCCATAATTCTCAACCGTCGACGCCCTGACATGGTCTAGATTAGGATCCATCTATTTAGGTCCTTTACTGCTTGTATAATTTTTTTTCTATTTTGATATATAAATTATCATTTTGTATACTAATTCGTTATTTGTTGCTTGATTGGTTGTTTATCATACATCATTAATGAATATGACTGTATACATGTGTAAAAATAACAAACTAATACAAACGAATTGAAATATATATTATTATTATTATGTATATAAACTTACAAATATATATGTCCGCATTCCACATTTTACGCTTTCAAATACAATTTGATGTTTGTTTATAAAATCGATAACAATAGATTATTATTATTGGAGTTCTTATGATTTCATACATTTATTAAAGAAAACCTAATGATTTTATACATCCATTAAACGAAAACATACTTGAATGTTTCAACTAGTAAAGGAGAATATTAGGATTACCAACAATAGGGGGTTAGTGATAAATTGATTTTTATTATCGACACTGGTTATGCAAGAGAGATCGGGAATGATTATCAAGAAATAATGAAATATTTAGCAAGAGGGAAAAAAATTGTTTATATATGATGACATGTATACATAGAAACGAGTAGGATGGATTTTAGAGTATAGAGAAGTTTTGAGATGAAACAGAGAGATTCTATTATTTTATTTTGTTACAAAGGAAACATTGGGAATGCCAACAACAACTTTAGTTAGAAAATGGATCTTTTTCGTTGACAACGGTTGTGCAAGAGAGATCGGGAATGATTTTGAATATAATTGAATAATTAGCAAATGGAATAAAGATTTTGTTTACGGATAATATGCTGCGTAAACACTAATATAGGTTATAAAAACATAAACTTTATACTTAAATAAAAAATTTAAGTAACTCATATGAATCGTATAGCTCTAAATGAGTTATACGTAGAAGCAACCAGACATCACTATCAACCTTATAAATCGTATAACGCTAGTGGTGTACCGTTAACCAAGGATGGTGTGCCAACAACCAGGACTTCATATATAATAATTATATATATAATAATTAGTGTTATATATGAAACAAAAATTACATAAATAATAATATTGTTTAAAGTTTAAACTCACAAGTCTAGTAAAACTCGATATGTAAGCTCAGGTTCAATTAATTCAAGATAGGCTAAAACTCTGGTTTAAAACTCAATTCAATTGAAGCTTTATGAATCAATATTAGTAGCTAACAAATGACTTGTTAGTTAATTTATACACAACCTCATACGGAATTTTTTTTGAATGGCATAAAACTATTTTTGGTAACCCGATGGGTTTTCATGAGGTAGAACGTCAACTGTTCGTATTAATTTTAACACCCAGAAACACCATAAATGAGAAAATTATCAATGTAGGAAAACCATCTTGAATCAAAGATCAAAACGTTAAACATCACAAGATCAAGTTATCACTGTCTTTCAATTGGAACTTATACAGTTAGCAGTTAGCTGTGAAAAGAAAACAGAGAGAAGACGATGTAAACAAAAGGCCTAACTTTTCAAGTTTTAAATGCCATGAAAGCTACAAGGTCCCACTTTCCAAACCACCCTTCTCTCTCCTTGCACTTTTTACCCTTTTCACAATATTATATTTTCGTATTTTGTGTTTGTAAAGATATCTTCTTGCACATGACACCAGTAGAACCAACACCCACCTCACAACACCCACACACATTAACAACAAAAGAAACCCTCGATTCTCCCACTTTTTAGGGTTTTCAAAGCCGGCAGCAAAACCCATCTGAATTTACCAACTTTGGTAAGTTTTCTCTTGGTGTTCTTTGATTTTTATCTACCCAAATGGGTTTTCTTCGATTTGTTTGATTCTTTATAATCTTGAAGTTTTGGGTTTGATTCATGTGTCTTTTATCTTGATCATTCAGAATCTTGAAAAACCACTAATTTTGGTAAAAGTTTGGATCTTTATGTCTTTTGCTTTATTTTGATGGAAATTTCATCTTGATCTGATTGATTTCCTGTGAATTTATGTAGTTTATTTCAAGTTTCTTGATGTTCATCCTGCACAACATGTGTATGCTTGTTGAATTATTCAACTTTTGTTTGGATTGTAGATGCAAAAAGTGACAAAACCCTGCTTAATCTTGTTAAGATTTGTTAAAATAAGTTGTATGTTGATAAATTGTTCTTCAATTTGATGCAGAATCAATAAAGTATGTGCTTTTTAGCCAAATTGTCAAGATTCTATGTTCTAATTCAGTTTATTATTTGTTTTCTGCAGATTGCTTCATATATTTTATTTTTAGTAGATCTTGTTCACATAGGGATTACTGATTGAATTAGGGGTTTTTAAGAAATGGGTTACACCTGTGATTATTGTCGTGAGGCTAGATCGATGGTGTACTGTCGATCAGATGAAGCTTACTTATGTCTATCCTGCGATCGCAATGTTCATTCTGCTAATGCTTTATCTAAACGCCATTCAAGAACACTGGTGTGTGATAGATGCAATGCACAACCAGCTTCTGTTAGATGTGTTGAGGAAAAAGTCTCTCTTTGTCAAAATTGTGACTGGGAGGGTCACAACGGGTCCAATTCGGCTTCTGGTTCGCACAGTCGGCAGACAGTAAATTGCTACTCGGGCTGCCCATCGGCTGCAGAGTTATCTTCAATCTGGTCATTTATGTGTGATTCACCATCTGTCATTGATTCCACTTGTGAGCAAGAAATGGGATTAATGAGCATTGCAGATAACAAAAATGGTAAAGATTTATCAGTACCAGTTGAGAATAACAGTTTGCAGAATGTAATACAACAACCGAATCCAAAAGATTCATCTGTATCTAAGGTAAATTAACTTAGGCTTTCAGAATCTTTTCAGTTGATGTATTCAAAATTGTGATTGTACACTTACAGTTATTGTTTTACATTCAGATTTCAGGTGCAAAAGGGGGTGAACCATTCATCGATGATGGGTTCTATGATGACTTCAATATGGATGAAGTTGACTTGAGTATCGAGAAGTATGAAGTACTCTTTGGTGTAGGAAATAATGATCCAGAAAATCTTTTTGCACAAGATGGGATCGATAGCTTATTTGGTACTAGAGACACATCTGTTGCTGAATCCGTTTGTCAGGGTGGATATGCTGCGAAGGTATCATAATGCAATTCTTTGTTAATCGTATAATGTTGGTTACCTTAACGGACAATAGTCTGACCACGTTTGGTGATTAGTTAAGGCATGTTACAGTGTATTTTTAACACATAATGCTCATGTTTGTTCCCATCTTTTTAAATATCTTGTTTGGGGTTTTAGGAGTCTTCAACTGGAAACGGAACTGGAGTTCAACCAGTGTGCAGTAATGCTGCATCGGGTGATTCTATAAGGAGTTGCAAAACAGAGCCAAACCTGTGCTATGGGAAACAACTTTCTAATATTTCGTTTTCAAGTCTGACTGGGGAGAGCAATGCTGGTGATTTTCAAGACTGTGGTGCTTCGTCTACGCTGTTCATGGGTGAGCCACCCTGGTGCACCCCGGCTCACGATAGCACCACTCCTTCTGGTATCAGGAACGATGCTGTCCTTCGTTACAAGGAAAAGAAGAAGACCCGCAAGTTAGTAACTTAAGACTTGTTTTATATGTTAAATCTAGAGGTGGAAAGATGGACAGGGTGGTCAAAATGGGTTCGGGTTAAAACAGGTTTTTGGCACCGGTTAAAAGACTTTAAAAGGGCTAGGCCAGGCTGTCCCAAAACACACTTTTCCTTTTAACTTTTATAAAAATATTTTAAATTGTTAACGTGTTTAATTATGATTAAAAACAATATTATTGCAAAAATTGGTTGATTTTTTGAACTAGAAACGATTTAGGAGGCTGTATACGTTAAAGATATTCAGGACCCGTCATTTCTTGATTTGACCCATTTGAGATAAACATAATCCATATCTAGCAAATGGGTCGAAGTTGCCACTTCTAGTCTAAATACTTATATATATTGCGGTTTCAATTTGTGGTAGATTTGAGAAGACCGTAAGGTATGCTACCCGAAAGGCAAGAGCAGATGTAAGAAAGCGAGTGAAAGGCCGTTTTGTGAAAGCTGGTGATGTTTATGACTACGATCCCATGAGTCAAACCAGAAGCTACTGAGAGTAAATGCGTTACTTGATCATATCTTGCATGCACGAGGAAAGTAATTATATATAATCTAATCTAAGTTAGATTACTTTCCCTAAGATATGACATATGCTTATTAATATATGGTTGTCTCCCAGGGTGTTTGCATGCTGGTCAATCGGATTATAGACAGAATGAACTCTAATCACACCAACTGACCGCCCCGAAAATCAAGATTCTTCATCAAAGATCGGATCTTGACATGATCTATGTGCAGAAACGCGATGTCAATCTGTTTCTGTTCATGGAAATCATTTTCAATGGTTAAATCTTGTTCTCTGAAGAAAAAACAACCATCAAAGGCGTGGCTTAAGCATGTAACTATCACGTATCTACATTTGCTAGGAAAGATGTACTGATCAAATATTCTGCTTTTTGTTCGCATGCACAAAATGAGAGATTTTTATAAACTACCGGACGTTTTTGTAGTTTCTTGAAGAAAGTTGGTCGTTTTGATACTGTTTTGTACTTGGTCTTTTTCACCATCCTGTAATCTTTAATATAATCTTTTGTGATATCTAGATCTCTAGCTATTGTCTAGTTGAGCAAAATAGCATTAAGTTTGGACAAAACCTGGAACCGGAGTTGAGAGGAAAGGAAGACCGAGAACCAGACACTTGTCGTGAAGAGGTGTCGATTGTAGTCAGTATGTTCAAGGTTCAAACTTGTCTAGGCCTGTTCATTGAGTTAAGGGTAGGGGTGCAAACGAGCCGAGCCGCTCGCGAGTTACTCGAAATCGGATCGATAAAAAGCTTGAAACGAGTCTTTGTGAGACACCAACCGGTGAAAGTGTCTCATAGCCTCTCCCTGGCCAGTGTTGGGTGATCGATCTTTTTTTCTATATACTTTTATTTAATTTATTAAATATATTATAAAAAATTATTTATTATATAAAAAGTTATGATAGAAAACAATTGAATAATATATATAATTAGGAAATTTTCACCCACGTGATGCCGCGGACAAAACATGTATTAAAAAAGTTCAATTACGACATGTGCATATTACAAAATAAAAAGTTCACCCATAAAAGAATAAAATTTAAACAAATAAAGATATACAACAAGGAATTATTGGATTCAATTACACAAAAGACCTTCTCATATAACAAATCTATCCATATCTAGCTTTTTGAAATCTAGTTCACTAAAGCATTGTAGTACCATGGACGTGTTTAGGATTGCTTCTCAAAAAATTTATTGAATTATTGATTTTTTCAATAAGTTAATAAGTTAGTATAAAGTGATTTATTAATTTATTTCTCTCACAACCATCACATTGACAAACACTATAAAATGACTTTTTAACTTTTTAAAAGTTAATAAATTAAAAAGTAAATAAAAAAAGCACTCCCAAACACCCAACATATCTTTCGTTCATGTATGTTTCTCATAGACGCAATGCGTGAGGACCTTGAATTCTGCATAGATTATAGATAAAAAATAAAGTAAAGCGAGGAGATGAAATTTGGCTTCATTTGTTGTTCAATAACCAACTATAATAGCATATGAATTCAAAATGCACTTCTACACTGCCTTTATGAATACAAAAATGCATTTCTACAGTCTATTGTCATGAATATAAACAAACAAACAAACAAACATACCCAGTATCTCCCACTTAAAAGCAGGGTCTGGGAGGGGTAGGTGTTGACAAGTCTTTCCTCTATCTAAAGAGATAGAGAGACTGCTTCCAAAGAGACCCCCGATTAGGATGATAGCAAACATACAAATTATATAGCATACAAACATATGTATATATCACATAAAGGTTTAGAATAAGCATAGGTAATATTCTTAAGTATATTCATAAGCATAACATACATCACATAATCCATTGTCATGCAGATGTTTAAAGTCTTTTGCAGGATATCATGTCCAATACCCATATATGCTTCTAATAAAACACAAATTAGCATTGCAAACCGCAAAATTTAAAATGTCAAGTCAATTTATCCAAATGAACACCAAACACTATCAAACTTGTTCTCCAGGCGAAGCAAAACTTAACTGGGTTGTTTGATCTTGTTAGCATATCTTGTAAGACCAACATGCGTTGAAAGCAACCAACACGATAAATATATTTTCTCAATTAGGTTAATCTTTCTAATTCACTAATATGCTATCTTATAATTATTTGCATAAGAATTGTTTAAATATCAAGAGTGTTACCTAAAGACTGTTAAGAATCCGTTGCAAGCCCACTTTACCAGTATTTGTAAGCATCCTAACGATGAATTTCTGCACCAAAAGATACAGGTTCTAGTTACTGCTTGTAATTGATATTGTCAAAATATACCTGTTTCTTTTCTTCACTGATCTATAACTAAAGCCATTGATGATTCAACATCACCATCTGTCACTAATATCTTGTTATTAACATAACAGATAACCGATAAAAGTTGTGCAAAAGCATTCATAAATGCGTAAACTCTAAATCCTTGTTATTTAAAAGTAAGACTTAATAGATATGATATAACTTTTGCAATCATATTTGACATAAGAAAGATTCATAACGAAAAAAAATGGCTAAAAAGTGTTGCATGTCAACCCGACCCATTTCAACATGCACAAATATACCGGGTGACCATTTACAAATCCCAACCTACCTATTTAGTCACATGTAAGATTCAGAGATTTACCTGTCTTATGACATTGAGGACAATTAGTATCAGCCGGGAGAAAGACACATTTTTTGAGCTCCAGTAAGATAAATGAGCTTGAAGTTGCAGAATGATTGAAACATGTACAAATTAAAATGATTCTAACAAAAACATTTGAATCAGAATTTTCCTACAGGATAAATTAATAGTAAATGGTAGAATTGAAATATACACAAACTAAAACTTCACCGTAAGAAGGTTTATCTTCCATAGAAGGATGTGGGGAGTTTTAATTTTACGAAATCTCTTAGCATAATTAGTTAAAAGCTGGTATTTCGTGATTTAAATAAGGAAAATTGGTAACAAACGGTCTCAACTTTAACCTATTGGTAACCATTGGTCCCAACTTTTACATTCGTTGGGGATAGTCCCAACTATTCATTTGTGTTGTCATCGGTCCCACTCTAACAGAATGTTAACTCCGTTAACTTTTTCTGACGTGGCAATCCAATTGAAGATCAAATCGATATCAATACCCAAATTAATGTTAGGGCTTTTGGTCACCGATACCCTTAGAAGTTATCCACGAGTTTAATTGGATTATCATCATCAATTGCTCACTGTTCGATCTCAACCTCAGTCGCGACTTGTTTTTGTCTGTTCTTATCATCAACACAACCAAAACAGGTAATTAAACACTTGTACACACTCGTTTTTACATGGGAATTAAAAGCCCTAACATTAATTTGGGTATTGATATCGATTTGATCTTCAATTGGGTTGAAACGAAGTCGACAGCTGTTTTCGACCTGCAATCTAATCAAAATCCCTCTCCCGAATGTTATAAACCCAAATTACCATAGGGCTTTTGGTCACCGATACCCTTAGAAGTTATCCACGAGTTTAATTGGATTATCATCATCAATTGCTAACTGTTCGATCTCAACCTCAGTCGCGACTTGTTTTTGCCTATTCTTATCATCAACACAACCAAAACAGGTAATTAAACACTTGTACACACTCGTTTTTACATGGGAATTAAAAGCCCTAACATTAATTTGGGTATTGATATCGATTTGATCTTCAATTGGGTTGCCACGTCAGAAAAAGTTAACGGAGTTAACATTCTGTTAGAGTGGGACCGATGACAACACAAAATAAATAGTTGGGACTATCTCCAACGAATGTAAAAGTTGGGACCAATGGTTACCAATAGGTTAAAGTTGGGACCGTTTGTTACCAATTTTCCTTTAAATAATACAAAAGGTCACTGTAATTATTTATAACTCATACGTGGATGGGTGGCCAAATATTTGAAGATATGATCGTAATTTCAACCTGTTTGAGATAATTGATTGACGGTGGTTTTTACATTTGTGTATGTTCTTTTGAGTCTCATTGTATTCCAATTAGGGACTAATTCAATTATTTCATCAAAACAAAAAGTTCTCTTTAGGCGTTTGAAGAAGAAATGTGGAAGGAATAGAATGAAAATGAGAAACTAGTATAATTTTCAAGTAAAATTGTGTTTGAGTGAGCAATTAAAAGTAAACTCAATGGAATGTTTTACCTCAAATTCCCTTGGTTGTGGGATTTCAAAATCCTTTCACCTAGAATAATGTTATATATAAAATATATATTTATAAATAGATATTAAAATTAAATATAAAAATATTAAAAATAATATTTAAATAAATGAACGAGCCGAGCTCGAGCTTTAAAAATAAAACTTGAAACGAGCCGAGCTCGAGCTCTAAAAATAAAACTTGAAACGAGCCGAGCTCGAGCTCTCATAAATCATCACGAGCCAAGCTCGAGACTATACGAGCTCGTGCTCGGCTTGGATCGTTTGCACCCCTACTTAAGGGTGCAACTGTGCAGGTAGTGTTGATCGTGCATACAGAGGAGTGGAAAAACTTGTGTTCTTCTCACCAAGTTATCTGTTTGCGGGTGGTACGCGGAACTTAACAAAATTTACATGCCTATTTGTTTTAAAGTTCCATAATTTTTTTATGTAGCAAGTTAAATAAACTTTAAACTATAGCGTTATTATTATATTAAATGGATATATTTCATTTTCAAGTTAGAAAAATAGCAGAAGAAAATTAAAACATAAACTCTAGAGGTATTAAATATTGATGTGAAGTTAGTTTTTGGATAATTTGTTATTTCCTTTCAATATTATGTCATGTACATGGATAATTTTTCATTTGTATTTTGAATATATTTAAAACATAAGCATGAATAAGTATAAATTTGTCGTGAGAGACTAGTGGAATGGGCGAAAGGATGAGAAATAAATATGATCCTCTAACCTAAAGTGGAAGCCTTACTTTATGCTATTGGTGTTCAATAATTGAGTTGTGTTAGCTTTTTGAGAAAGCTTGTGGTCAACATTTGCAAAGGGTTATCTAGTCGTACTTATGCAATTGTCACTATTAGTTGACATTGGCTTCCTAGCATATACTATCGTTTTGTAGTCGCTCAGAGGTTAGTGATTAAACTTGTAGTTTTACGCTAGATTAGATTCAACGTTTGTTGCAATGCTGATCTCCGTAGCTCCCTGCTCGATTTTGGTTCGTTCATTTATTCCCTGCTCATGCTCCATTTTAGCAACTTGGTCTTATGCTCCTTCACGTTGAAACTAAGGCCTACGTCTCTCAAGTCTTTTATTTCATAGCTAGATTGTTTACCCTTTCTCCTTTCACGCCTCAACTAAGGCTTGTATCCTATACATTCTTTATGTGGTTTTACCCATCAATAAATTTTTTTCTATAATTTAGTTGTCTTTGTTTTTTAAACATCAGGCTTTACAAACAACTGTTAATTTTGTTTTATAACCTTGAGATCATAAGTTTAAATCATAAAAACACCCTCTCAAACAAAAGGAAAAATCTTGTTACATACTCCAGACCTAGAAGCGATCTGGCCCACCTCAAAACCTACGCAAACCGAGAATTATTTAGTTAAGTCAAACACCTTTTTTATGTCAAAGTTTATTAAAGAAAACAAGCCACTAACAAGACGTCGGGATGCTACAACACACAAAATTACATCGGAAAGCTAAGGAACAAAAAATTACACCAAGAATTTCAACTAATACCGTCTAATTTCGCTCTATGTCTTAACATGAAAATAATTTCATCCATCACTCTTAAAACCGACATGGGCTTTGAGTGTTCCAAATACTCCAAATAAATACGTCAATTGTTCTCTCTCTGTTTGCCACTTTTTATCATGTTATAAACGAGTGGTTCACTTATTGTAAACTTGTTCATCAAGACACACATACGCGCACATAAACTTGTTCTTCATCATCATCATCATCATCATCAATCAATCAATGGCGATGGCGAATCTCACCAGACGTAAGGTCACAAACCTCTTCAACGGCACCATAATATCCTCCGATGCACTCAGGTATTCATTCTCTCTGTCATCTACACTCTCCAGAGGATTCGCATCGGGATCTGACGAAAACGACGTCGTCGTCATCGGCGGTGGCCCCGGCGGATACGTGGCGGCGATCAAGGCCGCTCAGCTAGGGCTCAAAACCACATGCATCGAGAAGCGTGGGGCTCTCGGTGGTACGTGCCTCAACGTTGGTTGTATTCCTTCAAAGGTAATGAATGATGAATGATCTTCGATGTCCGTTGACATTTGTTGATAGGTGATAGAGTGATGGATGGATATGTGGTTTGTTCGTTGTGTTGATGGATGTTGTGATTTGGTTGGGAGGGGAAGGTATGTGTAGAATTTGGGAGTGTGGAGTGATTTGTGGATTGTGATGTTTGATAAGGTGATTTGGGTAACTGAAGGTTGGGATGGGTGGAAAATTTTGGTTTTGATGTGATTTGGAAGGTTGAATGATTAGGGAGGTGAATAGGTTGTGATTGTGATATTAATACATCTGTGTTAGGGCTGTTTGTCATTAACTGGCTTGATTGAATAAGAGGTAGTGTCTGAATCAGTCAATATGTTTCTAAACTTACTCGTTAAGAGGCTTTAAGAACCTTTAAGATGTGTCTTTTAAGTGAACTAAACACTCTCGGCCTTTTGCTCTTTCAAGAAAGTAAAATATTATTTAGGCTTGTAATGAACGCATCAATGACTGAAGGTTACTGGTAGTTTACACTTGATCCCTATTTATTCATGTATGGGGTTGAGTTTATTATAGCACTATTGGCATGCATTCATGTTGTATCTCAGTAGTCAGGATTCATGCTGTTTTCGTTTGACAGTTCAGCAAATCTTTTGTATAGTATCATCTTTGTAGAATGTTGTAAACAGGTGGTTCCTTATTAAACCTATAAAAGTTAATCGTGTTTGAATCGTTGCTGTCTGCCCAAGTGAGCCCATTAAGTTTTAACCACTGGTTGTGGGTTCAAGACATTCAACTAACGATTTGCATGAATCAATATAAGCTTATAGGTTGAATTGATCACAATGACATTTTAGACAAGATATTTGTATGATACTAGATCATTGAGCCTGACATATGATCCTATAACGATCTGTTTTTGGTGAGCTTTTGATTCGACAATGAGCTTGCGTCTTTTATTAGCTCATTGCTATGAAATTGTTATAGATTGGTTATTATGACATCTTTGTTTTTTTCTGAAATATGGATTTGATGTTCAGGCACTTCTCCATTCATCTCACATGTACCATGAGGCCAAAACTAGCTTTGCAAAGCATGGTGTGAAGTTTGATAATGTTGACATTGACGTTGCTGCCATGATGGGCCAAAAAGATAAAGCCGTGTCAACTCTCACAAAAGGTATCGAAGGCCTTTTCAAGAAAAACAAAGTGACCTATGTTAAGGGCCATGGGAAGTTCCTCTCCCCATCTGAAGTTTCTGTTGACACCATTGATGGTGGCTCCACCGTAGTCAAAGGCAAGAATATCATTATTGCCACTGGATCTGATGTCAAAGGACTGCCAGGGATCACAATTGATGAGAAGAGAATTGTATCATCCACAGGAGCTTTAGCTTTAACAGAAGTCCCCAAGAGGTTGGTTGTCATTGGGGCTGGTTACATAGGCTTGGAGATGGGCTCGGTTTGGGGCCGCCTTGGCTCAGAGGTAACCGTGGTCGAGTTTGCACCAGATATCGTCCCTTCAATGGATGGTGAGGTCCGCAAGCAATTTCAACGCTCCCTGGAAAAGCAAAA
This sequence comes from Flaveria linearis, assembly GCA_024085815.1. Classification (NCBI taxonomy): domain Eukaryota; kingdom Viridiplantae; phylum Streptophyta; class Magnoliopsida; order Asterales; family Asteraceae; genus Flaveria; species Flaveria linearis. The sequence goes on from JABSNV010001286.1 coordinate 36,387, forward strand.
AATGAAGTTCAAGCTTAAAACTAAAGTCGTAGCAGTTGACACTTCAACCGATGTTGTGAAACTTACCCTTGAACCCTCAGCTGGTGGTGATCAATCTGTACTCGAGGCTGATGTTGTTCTTGTTTCCGCGGGTAGAAGCCCGTTCACATCTGGACTTGGTTTGGAGAACATTGGTGTTGAAACCGACAAAATTGGTCGAATCCCTGTAGATTCAAGATTCTCAACAAATGTAAAGGGTGTTTTTGCCATTGGTGATGTTATTCCGGGGCCTATGTTGGCTCACAAGGCTGAAGAAGATGGTATTGCTTGTGTGGAATTCATTGCAGGGAAGGAAGGACATGTAGACTATGATAAGGTACCTGGTGTTTGTTACACCCATCCTGAAGTGGCATCTGTTGGAAAAACAGAGGAGCAGGTGAAGCAACTCGGGATTGCATACAAAGTTGGGAAATTTCCAATGTTGGGAAACAGCAGGGCCAAGTCAATTGATGATGCAGAAGGACTGGTGAAGATTATAGCTGAAAAAGAGTCTGATAAGGTTATTGGAGTTCATATTATGTGTTCAAATGCAGGGGAGCTCATTCATGAGGCGGCCTTAGCACTAACTTATGGTGCATCAAGCGAGGATATTGCACGCACCTGTCATGCTCATCCTACTTTGAGTGAGGCCGTAAAGGAGGCTGCCATGGCGACTTATGATAAGGCCATTCACATATAGGCCATATGTTCTTCTGTTAATTGATTTTTGGTTATATTTTTTACATTGGGATGTTGCATCCTAGTTTTCTTTCCTTTTTTCTTTCTGAAGTTGATCTGCTACACTTTAATTTGAATTGCTTATCTTTAAATTTCTATAATTTATTTCAAGATGCTTCAGTTTCTTGTTGTGCATCTTACAACATATGTGACTATGTGCTGATACAATGTTATTCAGTTGACCCTTATCAATACTTTTGATCATATCCAGATTAGTAAGGTATGTGCTTCTTTACTCGAATTGTCAAATATTCTGAATTCTTAGCGTAGTTTCTCATTTGTTTTATGTGGATTGCTGCATTTTTCCGACTTTACTAAATCTTGTTCACACAGGAGTTACAATTTCAGTTGGGATTTTGCAAGAAACAGGTTATGATTGTGGTTATTTCCATGAGGCTAGACTGATGGTGTGTGATCGATCAGTCGAAGCTTACTTATGTTTAACCCTAATTGTATTGTTCATTCTACAATCGCTTATCTAAACGCATTCAAGAACACTTGTTTCTGAATCCATTTGTCATGGTGTATTTGCTGCCAAGGTATCATAGTAATGATGGCTAATCCTATAATGTTGATCATTTCACTTATAATAGAATGATGGCATTTCGTAAGTAATCGAGGCCATATTAAAGTATATTTTCAGCACAGCTCTCTAATTATTACCGTTGTTTTATGTTTTCCTTTCTGGTGGGGTGTTTTAGGAGTGTTCAATTGTGCATGGAAAAGGTGTTCAACAAGCATGCAGTAATGCTGCTTCAGTTGATTTCTTAAGAAGCTGTAAAACAGAACTGAACCCATGTTATGTGAAACCATGCCGTATTTAGTTTTCAAGTCTGTTTGGGAATAGCAAAGCCGGTGATTATAGCTTGGTCTATGCTTCTTGATTTCTCACGGGTGAGCCACTCTGGTGCACTCCAGCAAATGATAGCACCACTCGCGGTATCAGGAACGTTTGCTGCTCCTCATTACAAGGAAAACAATAAGACCTGCAAGTTAGTACCTAAGACTATCTTTTATATATTAAATCTAGAGGTGGAAAGATGGACGTGGCCAAAACGGGCTTTTTAGTACTTATTGAATTGGTTGGGTGGGATTGTCCGAATAACTCTAATATAACCTCTTAAGAATAACTAGAAATCAAGCCCGCACAATGTGGCACGTTTAAGAATTTTATTAACATGATCAAGTAAATAAGAAAGACGTATGAAGTTGCAGGTTCCCAATATCGAAACATAGTTAGTATATAGCGATACCAACACGATTCAGTTGGTATCAGTTTAGCCATGTTGCGACTGGAAGATTGAAACAAATATAGGAAACAATATTACGTCTTCTATGTTGTAGCTTAATAATAATTAAAAAAATAATTTAGTAGAAAATATATAATTAAAGTCAACGAAAAACAATAGAAAAAAAAACCCCATAGAATTGTTGGTCATAGTGATAGAACCCGAGTGGTAAAAGTTTTGCTGCCCAATAGATTTCTGACACGTGGTGGCCGATGGTGAGCCCACCGACCTTTGGTTTTAGGTAGTAGTATAATAAGCTTAATTTTTAATAGATATGTTATATATAGTTATAACATTAGGGAAAGATTTTAGGCGAATTTAAATGTGTTTTGACTCGTTATTTGATTCATTCAAGATAAAATATGACCCAAATAACCAATTTATAACCAAATAGGTCCATCTTGCTATTTTTAATTAACTCTTACAATGTCGTTTCTATTTGTGGTAGATTTGAGAAGATGGTGAGGTATGCTACATGAAAGTTGAAAGGAGATGCAAGAAATCGAACGAAAGGGCATTTTGTGAAAATAAATGATGCATATGATTAAGATCACATGACTCATGAGTCATGCCAGAAGCTGCCAAGAGTATATATTCATTTTTCAATCATATATCACGCATGAGGAAAGTAATTATGCATGATTACATATCTCATCTATGAAATTGTGACATACGCTTGTGTGGTTGTCTCTAGGGTGTTTGCTTGCAGGTTATTGCAACAACGCATTGCGCTTGGCGGTCTGAATGACTTCACCGGAGACAAAGAAACGTACCGTTAGCCTCACCACAAATGTTTGATATATCTAGAGGGTGAAAGTACGGTACTAAATACAACAAAGGCTAATTAGTAAGTGAATACCTATCTCCCAGGGGAGAGAGTTCAGCGGTCAAAGTTTACATCGCTATGATACTGTTTCATACTGAATGTGTGTAGTTACTGTAGTGTGGTGCAAAAAGGGTATATAACCGCATGCCATAATATCATAGAGTTGTATCTTCTGTCGTACGTGTCTGAGGGGTCAGTGCATTTAATGCTTGGCGTTCTTACGTCTTATCCCAATTCGCCCATAGGTCTAGACCAACTAATCACCTGAAACTCAGTATCATTCCATCAAAGTTTGTATATATGTGATGTTAATTTGCTCATGTTCTTGGAAATAATATTAACTAGATATTAATCCCCGTGCGTTGGTACAAGAATTAAGCCATGATTTCAAATATCAAAACACGGACAATAAAACAAGTTGAAAGGTCGGTCATTCTGACGTAAACCCTTAGGCATCAAGAAACTCAATTACAAACCTAGGTCACAATATTGAGATATTGGCTATACTTTGAAAGAACTTAAAATAACAAGAAAACCATAACAAAAAAACTGGGTTGGAGTGAGCTTCACGTGGTTATATAACCCTAAAGCAAACTTAAGAAGTGAGCTTCACGTGGTTATAAAACCCGAAAGCGTACGCTGTCATAAAAATTGCTCTACATAGCAAAAGTGATTGTCACTCCGTCATAAAATCCGAGAAAGATACCTCGTTGTATCAGTGAGCGTCAAAATATCTGAATACAAACACAGATGCAATCATAAACATAATAGTAATAAAAGAAACCTAAAACTAAAAATATTAAAAAAGAAAAAAAAGCAAATGTTAAAATAAAATTTTATGACAAACATAAAAGTAGTTTTAAGTTTGTATGGTTAAAATGAAAATAACAAAAAACTTTACTATTAATAAAAGTTTACTTTTAAGGGTGAGGTTATTTTACAAAATGTATTTTTGCTATAAAGTGTGAAAAGACACAATGAGGCTAAAAAGTCATAAAAATATATTTCACAATATAAATCGAGTTTCAAAAAAAGTACTTCGAAGTTTCTGTTCCTCTCGTCGTCCTCTTTCAGAAAAAATAAAAAAAATTCATTGTGTCTTTTTATGACACAATAACATCATTGTGTCTTTCATAATGACACAATGACGTCATTGTGTCTTTCATAAATGACACAATAAAAAAATGTTAATTTTTATTTTTTTATTTTTTATTTTTTTATTTTTTTTATTTTTGTTTAGTTTTTTCTTAGTGAGGAAGGCTAGGAAAAAAAAGCTCGAAATTACTTTTTTGAAATTCTATTTAGATTGTGAGATATACTTTTTTTGTGACTTTTTTTTACTCATTATGTCTTCTCATATTTTATAGTAAAAATACACTTTGTAATTGAACCTTTATCTACTTTTAATTTGTGAGTATATATAGTGGTTAGAACTTTTTCTAGCAAGAAGAAACAATCATAAAAAAAACATTCCATTTTTTTAAACAACAAAATATTCGATTAAAACATAGAAACTACTAGCAAGATGTTAGGACTAAGTACAACTATAGCAATTTACTTACACCAAAAATTTAAAAATTGAAAATTACACCAAGTTTGCCATACTAAATCACCAAACTTCCCTTTATGTTTTAGCCACATTAAAAATACGAACATAATTTCATCTACCACTACGGAGACTGAAATAGGTTTAGAATTAAAAAGTAAATACACCACAATGTTACCATATAAATTGTCAACACCGCCTTCTTTTGATTGCCAAACATTCATCTAGTGATAGATCCATGCATCTATGTGCCTTTTCTTTTCTTTATTATTACTTTTTTAAATCTATGTGCTTATTTATGGGGAGTAAGGTTTTCTGTGCAACATATCATAATAGAACGTCTATTGTGCACACTAGATTACGGATATATAGATTGTTTTTTGATCATTTGAATGAGTGGCATATGCTACTTACTTTTTTTATAATAAATCATTCTCAAACATAGTTTATCAAACTACTTTTTTTTTTCGACTCACTTTGATTAGAAGAATGAATTTCAACCATTCTATACGTGTAATATTTTAATGTAAAATAGTCATTTCTATAATGATGCACACAGTTTGTAAAACCATTCCCACATTGTTTTCCTATGTGATTTATAAACTATTGTTGGTTGTTTCATCGTTGATTTAAAAACTCATAAATATAAATCATTATAAACTATGTATGTTATTTCATTGTTTGATTCAAAAACTAATGAATACACTTAATATGGTTTATAAGTAACTTTAAACTATTGTTGGTGGTTTCATCGTTTGATTCAAAAACCGATGAAGACCCTTGCTATAGTTTATACGTCACTTTCAAATAATGTTGATTGTTTCATCATTTGATTCAAAAACCAATGGAAACTCTTACTATAGTTTACGAATCATTGTAAACTATTTTTGGTTGTTTTATAGTTTGATTCAAAAACCAATAAATACCCATACTATAGTTTATAAATCACTATAAACTATTATTGGTTGTTGCATTTTCTTATTCAAAAACTGATGAATACCCTTGCTAAAGTTTGCAACTTATTCACTGTCAGCTCGTAGATTCATCATTTCATCATTAGACTCAAAAACCAATAATACATAAGCCAATGTTTTCAAAATATACATAACATGATTTTTTTAACGAAAAACTAACTCCTACTACTAAATTAACGTCATATTACATTATGACTGTGTAAGGACCCAGCAATAGCGAAGCTTTTAAGGGGCCTGGGGCACTCTTTTTTTCGCTCCACATATTTCGTCAAAATTTGTATACGTATTGATTTCGACCTCACTTGATTTGTGTCCCAGCCCCCAACAATGGTTCAAGCTCCGCTACTAGAATTCAAAATCTCCTCTGTACAAGATAAAACCTCTGCCAAGTGGGTCTCAATAAAAAACTTAGTTTGTCTGTTTCATCGTAACTTTCGATGTTTGTCTCATGCATTGACCTACACCGAAATATAAGGACGACACCAACGTGAGATCGTAGCGAACCTATGACTCCTTTTGTGGCTATTTGAGTTCTCATCGTATCAGCGACTGACACGTGGGGGATAGTACATGGGCCGTCACGTGAAGTTGATATGATCTTCTACACCTGGGGCCCACTTCATGCATTCAATGAACTTACAACCTTTGGCCTATTTATTGTTTTCGTCTTTAGTTATATATTTATTTAGGAAAAAAACCTAAAACTTTTCTTATTTTAGCAAAGTATCTTGCATTATCTTGAATCTAGTTATATATTTTGTCTTTAGTTATGTTTGTTATAGAAAAACTAAAACTCTTCATTATAATTTGATTTTAGTAAAGTATCTTACTTCATGTCAATAACCAAAAATTAAAGTTTTTATCTTTATCTTTATACTGTAATAAAAAAAGTAATAAAAAGGTAAGTAAAAGAGGCACATGAAACTTTCTCTCTATTATTTAATAAATACCCTAATTATTAATAATATTATTTAATCCATTTTTAGATTAGAAAAAGATTTTTAATAAATTAAAAAAGACATATTTTTATTAAAGTTATGTCTAAAGAAATAATTTTTTTTATAAAAAAGAATTTTTTTTGAAACATCAAACTCTTTTAGATATACACAATATTTTAAAATTGGTTTTCAAAAGTAAAATTCTAATAAGCAAAAAATAATTAAAAATAGAAGTTATAATAAGAAAACTTTTAAACGGTTTATTCTAAAAAAACATATTAAAATTCTTTTTGAAAAAATAATTAAAAAGTTGATACCATTATTTTACTACTTATATTCTACTTTGTAATTATAATCATATCTTACTTTAAAATATATATTTTATAACTAATAAATTTTCATTCTGTTTAATAGTTTATTTATTCAACCCGTGTGATACACGAGTTTGTTAAAGCTAATAAATATATGTTGTTTGAATTGTATAAAAGAAGAATGTGTCTATAAATTATCATGTAAAAGATATTGTTAAATATATGAAATGTTTTTACTAAACATTTAATTTTATTAACTAATAATACTAAACACCAATAAAATATTAGAAATCCATTTTAAAGGTAATAAAGAGAACTTTTAAGTACTATAATTTGTTGAAATAGATATTTTTCCTTTCTATTTTTCATATTCGTGCTAACATATATAAGAAAAGTAAAAATATAACAAGCAAATAAACCCAGTATATCTCACTCAAGAGCAGGGTCTAGTGGTAGGCGGTGACGAGTCTTTCCTTTATCTTGATAGGTAGAGAGGCTGCTTCCAAAGAGACCCCCGACTCGATAACAAAAACCATAACGGTAGCAAGTCGGTATATAATAATATCCTCAGCATATAATATATCATAAAGCTCACAGCACACAGTAATAAATCACCTAAAAGAATAAGAAAATGAAAAATCATACATTATGTTTGAGATGTAATTTAGTTGTGTTAATGTTAGAAATAGATTAAGTTTAATTACACATGAGGGAGCTCGTATAACAAAAAGGTAAAAGTGTAACCAATTAAAATTTAAAATTCAATTTTAGTTTGTTAAATATAAACTAGGTTTTGGCTCCGCGTGTTGTCGCGTCTATGCGAACTTTAATGTAACCCTAAACTAAAATCAAAATGAATGTTTAAAACCACAAAATCAGCAAAATACATAAAGTAAAACACATCAAAACCCCAAATTCATAACACACCAGAACATACAGAACTAAAAAACTAAATCAAAGCACAACACCATACACAAACAGACGAACATCAAATTGCAAGAATGTGACACGGTCCTAAATAGAAAATCGACGGCAACCCACAAAAAAAACTCACCCGAAAGCTCAAACTCACACCCAAAACAAACTTACAAAAACACATACAAAAAAAACCCACGGACAAAGGGATTAATAGGAATTATAATATTAAAGGGGTAATTTTATATAATAGTAATCAAGTTTTAGAATTGTTCTAATTAGGTCACTCATAAAGTTTTTTGTTCCAATCAGGTCACTCGTAAAATTTTTGTCCCAATCAGATTACTAAAGTTTCAGAAATTCTAATTAGGTCATTCATAAGTTGAAAAAAATTTAAAGAATTGAAGGTTTTTTTAAAAAAAATTAACAATATTTATAGAAAAACTAAATTATTCTAAAAAATTTATGAATTATATAAAACAATAAAAAATACAAGTGACCTGATTATAACACACCTGAAACTTTAATGCCTTGATTGGAACAAATAAAAGTATTAATAACCCAATTGGAACACTTTTAAAACTTTAGTGATCTGATTAGTATAAATAAAAATATGAATTATCTAACTAAAACACTGTTAAAACTTGTTTACTATTCTGTGAATTTTTTCTAATATTAAACTATTAACTATAGCATTTGGAAAATAATAAATAAATGAAATACTAAAAAATGTATTATTAAAAATAACCTCACAATACAGTGGCCACGTGCCCACGTGTTGTAGGAAAAAAATGCTCTCAAACTTTCATAAATGTTGGCAGTGTGTTTCAGCACACTTCCAGTTAATCGGGTTTCGGGTTAATCGGTTCGCGTTATTCGGGTTTTTCAATATTGAAAGTCTAATCGAAACCCGACCTGAATAACAATCGGTTTAATCGGTTTTGGGTTGTTCGGGTCGGGTTTCGTGTATTAAACAATAGAGTTAATTTAATAGATTTTAGTAAGTTTTCATTTGAAATCTTATAAAACTAGTAGATTTAAATTAGTATACTTCTATATATAATTTATAAAATGTGCTTAAATATATTTATATACAAACAATTTGATCAATTTAGACAGTCCAAACAAATGTATATGCATAATTTACTTAATTATAATATGGGTTGATAGGGTTATTCGGATTTCGGGTTAATCGGTTACGGAGAAAATCAACGGGCCTAGCCCACGACATTAGCTTGACCCACCCAAACCAATCGTCAAAACAACTGTTTAAATTAAACAAAAAGTAGTAATATCAATTATCTTTAGTCCAATCGATTAAGATGAGTTACCCAAGACATGTAAATATGAGGGAGGTTATGGGTTCAAGTCTCGCTCTGAGTAAAAATATTCAGAATTGAGTCAGAGGGTTTTTTTAACAATGAGTTTCCCTCTAAGGGTGATGGGATGCAGTCTCGGCTGAGAAATGAATAGGTGTGCTCGATTAATATAACGCATTTTCTTCGAAGCAGAGACATACATTTACCGTTAAAAAAGAACAGAAAAATAAAAATTAGTAATAATAAAATAATTAATTCAATATTCACGAACTTCATTTTTAATGTGTGTATATGTATACATAATACACTCAAATTTTTATTTTTATCAATCTGATTATACACTTTTTAGATCATAAGTCTACTAAGTTGACACTTTACTCTTTCATCTTATTTTCATGTTAAAAAATTATTTGATCTGAAGGTGTGTTCAACGTATAGTCATTTATTACGGTTATAGATGGGTTTTTTTCCCGATTAGACTAAAACCCTTTCATATAAGAAAACTACTTAAATTCTCTAATGACATGTTTTGACTCTTACTCTCCTCTTTTCTTTGATGAAATAGTTTGTTTGTATATTTTTTTTTAATTCGCCTATGTTTATTTAACTTATTACAAACGAACAAAACTTTCCATTTCATAATACACATCTACTATATCATACATAAATTAACGTGATATATATGGATCGGTGCTGGTACGAAATCATCAACTTATAATAAGGGGTTGTTTGATTACTGGTAACTGAGTAGAATCTGACTAAATCAGAACCAGACCAAGTTAGAAGTTTTGACTGAAATTTGATTGTTTGATTTAGTATCTGACTGACTCTTCTGAATGAAAAATAACAATATTACCCCGTTGTTCTGACGAGTTTGAATTTATCTACATTATCAAATCTATCTTCAACAATAGTTTATATAATCAAGAACATCATATCAAATCTATCTTCAACAACACATTATCAAATCCCATTTCAAGAACACCTAGATATCAACTACATCATCAAATCTATCTTCAACAACAATTTATATAATCAAGAACACCATATCAAATCTATCTTCAAGAACACCATATCAACTATATACTGTATATCAACTAGATTTCATACAAGTAGATTTCAACTAGATTTCAAATAACTACATCATACCTTCAGCGAATGGAGAGGTCGCCAGATGGAGAGGTCGCCACCAGATGGGGAGGGTCGCCGGATGGAGAGGTCGCTGGATGGAGGGTCACCGCCGGATGGAGGTGCTCATCGATGGGGGTGCCGAGGGCTCGACGATGGCGGTGCTCGAGGATGGGGTGCTCGACGGTGGGGGTGCTCGACAGTGGGAGTGTCGACGATGGGGTAGCTCGTCGATGGGGGTGCCGACGATGGGGGTGCTCATCGATGGGGGTGCCGACGATGGGGCTGTTGATGCTTTTTGGTTGCTATTAAGTTGTGGTCAGCTATTAAGAATTTTAGGTCTGGGTCAGCCCATCAGACCCGATCAGATAGGGGTGTTCATCGGATCGGATAACGGATTATTCGGATTATTCCGATCCGATTATTCGGATTTGAAAATTTCATGACCCTATCCGAAATCCGATCCGATCTGAATAAGAATTTTTCTATCCGATCCGAATCTATCCGAATTTAATTCGGATCGGATTCGGATATATCCGAATAATCCGAATTTATCAGTATAATCCGAATAAACCAAATAACATTTTTTTTTTTTTTCTTCTATATATTTATTTTTTTTCTAATTTTTTGTTCTTTTCATTTTATAAGATGCTAATCGCAATAAAAGATATAAAACTAAAAGATAAAATTTGACTTGTATACAAATTTAAAATTTAGAACATAATAGGTAATTGTATAAAACCCGAATATTAGAATTTCTAATCTAGAACGGCGGTCGATTATTGCATAATTATTTAGGATTATGACTAAAATGTAAGGATTCCTAGAAGTCTGATGCAGCCAAAACACTCTTGTAACTATCTACTTATCATAACAACTGAAGTCAACAGCTGAAGACAACAACTGAAGTCAATAGCTGAAGACAACAACTGAAGGTAACAGCTGAAGACAACAACTGAAGTCATCAGCTGAAGACAACAGCTGAAGGTAACAGCTGAAGACAACAACTGAAGGTAACAGCTGAAGACAACAACTGAAGTCAACAGCTAAAGACAACAGCTGAAGTCAACAGCTGAAGACAACAGCTGAAGGTAACAGCTGAAGACAACAGCTGAAGACAACAGCTGAAGACATCAGCTGAAGATATCAACTGAAGACAAAGACTGAAGACAAAGTCTGAAGACAGTTTTCAGTAGTTGTCATAACAACTGAAGAAGTACTCTTCAGTAGTTGTGATGATCCTCTTTCAGTAGTTATCACAACAGCTGAAGAAGTATTCTTCAGTAGTTATGATAGTCTTCTTTCAGTAGTTTCATGTAATGATCAAGTCTTCCGGCATGCTGCACAGAATATCAAGTAGTATTGCTACGAAAGTTTTACACCACTTCAGAAACATTTCAAGTGTAAAATCTTTCAAAGCCAAGACCAATATCTTCTAAAGCCAGAAATGAAGTCTTCCTTAGCCTCAAGACAAAGTCTTCCAAAGCCAAGAAACCAAGACAGATTCTTCCGAAGACTTTTATCATACATGCTTTTATCTGATGTACTTTTTCTGAAAAGCTAAACCACTTTGCTGCTACCCACTCTGGTTGGTCACCAACTTATATGAGTTGGTGAAAAGATCCATGCTTTAGGAAAACTGTACATTGAGGTCTTGGGTCAAACCTTTCTACTTTATGTACTTTTATCCTTTTTGTAATATATTAGGATGTGAGCTATGGCATATCATAGTCACTAGCCAAAGGCAATCTGCCTTTTGACTCTACATGGATTGTGTTGTCTAGTTCATGTATCCAGCTGGCCTTCAAAGTATGGCCGTCTGTAGGTTGTAGTATATGGTATCTCAAAGTCTTGTAATGTATGCATGCTGAATACTTGTAACTTTGAATTTGAGAAGCAATATACAACATCCTTGAAAACCAACCACTTGTGTTGTTATCTTGTTCTTTCTTTCTGAGTTTACTTTTGTGTTCTTAGCATCATCATAACCCCCCATTTGATCTGTTAAGTGTTCTAATACACTCTCCTTATTGTGTTGTTGTGTTGTAAGTGCTAACCCTTCACCCGGTCTTGCATTTGGTATCAGAGCATCCAGGCTCTTGATATAAGATCTCACCATCTTAAGATCCCTCACACACACAAAATACTTAACAACTCAAATGGCAGCTCTTTCTAAAGCTGATATGGAAACTGGTACTATGACCAAGTCCCCACTGATCACTCCTGAAGATTTTGACACATGGTGCACAAGAATGGAAGGCTTCATCAAGTGTCAAGATTTAAGGATGTGGGACTCAGTTATCAATGGTCCATTCATACCAAGCACTACTTCTGCTACTGGTAATCGTATCATCCCTAAAGATGTAGATGATTACTCAGAAGAAGACAGGAAGAGAATAGAGCTTGATCAAAGGGCCATGACTTGTCTTCAAACTGCTCTTCCAAACTCCATCTATAGAGGCTTCAAGAAGTGCAAGACAACTAAAGATCTATGGGAAGCACTGAAGCTCATGTATGAAGGATCCAAAGAAACTAAAGAAAACAAGAAGGATCTCTTGAAGCAGCAGTTTGAAAACTTCACCTTCAAGGCTGGTGAGACACTGACTCAACAATACTTCAGGTATGTTGAGATAGTAGACACTCTAGTGGATATTGGAGTAACTCTTGAGAACAGGGACATAGTAAGGAAGTTCATGTCTTCTCTTCCTTAACTATGGACACATTATTGTGTTGTGATCAAGAGAACTTCGGATCTTAAAACTCTTACTCTTACAGAGTTGTATGGTATCCTGAGTGCATTCCAGATGGAGATGAACATGCAAAATTCCTCTGGTAACTCCAGTAACCAACTAAGTTCAGCTCTTCATGTGAATGAAAGGGAATGCATTGAACCACAACATTAGTTGTTATGCTACCCTGACAACTCACAAAAGGGGCATTTCATCACCCTTCCAAAGACACCAAGAGAAAGCTACACTCAAGGAAGTCCCTTCCAAGAGACAAGTTCTTCTCATGCCTTTGTCTCAGCTGATGAAACCTCTAGCAACCTTCTCTTCACTCTTGAAGACTTGGACTGTATCCATCCAGATGATCTGGAGAATATGGAGATAATTCAGCAAATGGCTCTTCTCACTCACAGGGCCAAGAAGTTCTACAAGAGGACTGGGAGAAGATTTCTAAGCAATACATCCAGTGGAAAGTTTAGGCTGGACAAAAGCAAGGTAAAGTGCTACAACTGTAACCAGATGGGGCACTTTTCAAGAGAGTATAAGGCACCAAGAACAAATGGTGGCCAGACATAAACCAGACCAAACTACACTGAGAAAGTTCACCAGAATAAGAACCCAAAGCAACAGGCTGCAGTTGCTGTTGAAGAGGGAGGCTTTGACTGGAGCTTTCAGATAGAAGATGCAACTCCAAACCAAGCTCTCATGGCAGATCATGATGAAACCAAGGTATTGGAAAATCTTTGCTCTTCTGAATGCATTGCTAAAGTTAATAGATACAGGTCATATAACTTAGAGCTGAGATCTGACCTTGAGTCCTTAAACATCTTGAAAGTTGATTTTAAAAGAGCTGAAAATGACTGTAAACTTAAAATAGAAGATTTAGAGAAAACTATTTCTAACTCTTAAACATGAGCTAACAAATTACAGGACTCAGATCAAAGATCTCATAGCTAAGTTAACTGAATGCCAAGCTGAGCTTGTGATCAGCAAAGCTAAGGCAGAAAATTGTGTTCTTGAAGAAGATACCTTCAAGAACATAATATCCTCATCCTTGCATGCAAAAGTGTGTTATCAGAACAAGCAGGGACTGGGATCTAGTGAGATAGCTCCTCCACACACCATCTTGTCTATAAGATCTCCCAGGTGTGAAACTTGTAAAGTTGAGCTTTCCCTCATAGATCCTTTGACTGAAGAGGATGAAGAGGAGATAGTGAAGAATGACTTTGGTTTGAGTGAAGAAAAGCATTCTGAGAAGGGTCACCATTCCTCTGAGGAGAGTAAAACTGTTGGGATGACCAAGTCAAGAAGAAAGAACTTGATCAGGAAAGCCAAAAGAAAATCAAGGAAGGCTCAAGAGATCAAGGCTACTTTTGACTCTAAGCAGAAACAAGTTTTCATCTCCGCAGGGTTTGAAGTAGTTAAGACTAATGACATGAAATCTGGTTCATGTGCAACTCATCTCAGCAACAAGAAGAAGACTGATCTGTTGTGTGTTACTGCTACACAACCTGGACCATCCAACTCCAAGAACAGTTCTCAACCCAAAAGAACTGTCTTAACTCCTGCAAAGGTGAAGATGGAGAAGGGATATGACCAAAGTTAGTGCTCTTCCATGAAGAAGACTCTTGGAAAGAAGAATCTGAAGTGTGTCATGTGTGAGAGTACTTCTCATTTGGCTAAGGATTGTCCATACAATCCTAAGGGTACTCTTCATATGATAAATAAAGAGACTTCCAAAAATTCCAAGATGAAGAAGAAGGCAAGTGGAAAACTACCTTCGGAAGAAAATTTGGTCTCGGAAGAAAGGAATGCTTCTGAAGTACTGAAGCTTGCTGCAGTAAAGGCAAGATCTTCTGAAGGACCAGTCATCAAAACTTCTAAAGTCTCAAAAGCTTCTGAAGTATTGAAGGTCAAGTCTAAACTTCCGAAGGTGGTGTGGAAGTCAAAGAAAGACCAAAAGACTGAAGGTTCTTCATCAACAACAGCTCAAGATCCTCAAAGCACAACCATTGTGTGACACCCTCCACATATCCCACATCGGCCGTGGACAGGAGAGATTCTTGGTTCATAAGGAATGTCTGGTCTCTAATATCAACAACGCGTTTTGGGCGTATTGGCTGTGGATGAGAGGAGAGCTCCACAGTTAAGCATGCTCAGGTGGGAGCAATGTCACACCCCCGCTGATAGCGGAATCATGGGGAATGTGAGCTAGACGGGATCGTCATAACACATGGTATGCAATAGAGTAGCAATAATAATATGTTGACAAGCGTGTCATGATGACACCCAAACACAATTGGAGACTTGTGTCGTGTATAATCAATGTTCACGACAGCATAGTCATAAGCATAAACATAAGAAGATCACATAAACATTGATAATAGCTTATAATGTAATATTCCCACAACTCGGGAACAAGTATACAAAAAGTCATGTTCAAGCTTTACAAGGGTAATAATTACAAAATGCATCCTAGGGTCTCCTCTAAAAGGCAGCACTCCTAGATCTTCAATTACCCTGATCACCTGAAAAGAAATGCTCAAAAAGGTCAACATAATTGTTGGTGAGCTTCGCAGGTTTTAAGTAATAAAAGATGTTAAGATGAAAACAGTGAGTAAGTTTAATACAAGTTACCGCGACTACACTTATGTATAGGCGGTTTTACTAGTTATAAATAGCTACAGCCAAGCCTATTCATCGGTTCCACCCGGGAATTGATGGCTGTAAGGATAGCATTTCCAAAGCGTAAATAGTTTATAAATGACGTAGCAAGATCCACACAGCGCATACGTATAGTTTATAACCAAACCAATCCTTAGGTCCCATTACCGGGATTAATGGTTATATATAAAAAGGTTTTCCATAGCATAATAAGTTTAAGGTGACGTAGCAAGATCCACACAGCGCATACGTTTAGGTTACAACCAAACCAATCCTTAGGTCCTAATTACCGGGATTAATGGTTGTAGTGGATGATCGGCTTAGAAGAAACACACAGAAGAACCACACAGAAGAACCACACAGCCGAGAGCATCCAAGGTCAATGGCATCCACATATAGCATCAATCAACACATAACATCAAGTAGTAGTGCATAGTAGGGTGATACCACTAAGTCATACATAGGGGTAACATAGCACATAGTTCAAGTTCACATAGCAGCAATCACAAGGTAAGCAAGTTAAGATACTCATAGAGGTAGTAGCCAACTTCCACTAGGGAAGGTGCCTGAAAACAAGTTAAGTAGGTGAGCATTCTTTTCCCCCAAGTTAAAGATATTTGAAAAGGTTTTATAAGAGTAAAAAGGGGCCACGAAACTCACTGAATAGATGATAGGCACAACGATGAAGTATCCCAAGGGTTAGATGCTATGAACCGTCAAACACCTGTTGACAGTTACTGACAAGCATTAATAATGATCATAAAGCATAAGATGATATCAACAGGCTCGGGCAGTTTCGGTTCGGTCGTGGGTAGTACACACACAAGAAGTCACACACATCTTAGACTAGATTATTTTAAATAGTATGTGCCTGTTGATAGCATTGACTTTAATCTTTGTGGTCAAGCTATGACACTTTATTAATATTACATTATCGTCGTGAGATCTCCGAAGTGGGGATCCATACGCACACACACATCATTAGTCATACAATAGGACCGGACGCACGACTGACACTCCATTCGCACGAGTGGACTTTCAGTCGTACGAATTAGCTACTTTCGTACGATTGAACCTTCATTCGTGCGACTAAGCACTCAGTCGTACCATGCAAGACTCAGTCATACGACCCAGCCTCCATACACATGATTGGACCTTCATTCGCACGAATCAGCTTCATTCGTGCGACTGAACATTCATTCGTGCGATTGGCCTTTCAGTCGTACGACTCACACACAATCGCACTCCATTTCATCCGCATTGACTCAATCGCACGCACAGTCACTCGCATAGACTCATCCGCACACACATTCAATCGTACACACCCATACGCCTGACTTAGTCCACGATTTGCCCAATCGCACGGCTCAGTCGCGTGACACACTCATACGCCCTACCCAGTCTCACGACTCACCCCAGTCGCACGGCTCAGTCGGCCGGAAGGCCCAGTCGCCCTGTGCAGCAGGTCGCGACTGCAGGAAAGTGCAGGGCGGCCTTCGGCTGCCCGAACACGAGTTTTACACCACCAAAACTTCCAGAACTCATATCCTAACATGTCTAGACGTGAATCACACACTGGAACACAACACACAAGCCCACACGACCTCATGTGCTCGGATGAACCCGAGCACCCGAAACCCTAGAAAACGCAGCAGCTAAATCGAACTAAAACGAGGTAAGCGAGGTTATCTACCTGCTAGAAACGAGTATACACGATGACACTCAAGATTTGACGGTGAAAACGCGACAAACGGACCTGATTTCGGTGCTAGTTCGAGAGAGAGTGAAGAAGATGAAGAAGGAGCGATGAAGATGAAGATGATGTGAAGAATGGCTGGGAAATGGGTATTTATACCCAGCCTAGTTTCTCAAAATGTCAAGTTTAGTCCCCGCACTTGCCCCCGGGTTTCCAAATTTTGTTTCGGTTGAAAACATTATTCATTAGTCTTGTTTTTATTTATGATAAAATGTTGTTAATGATATTTATGATTTAAAAATGGTTTTATTCGTGTCATTATGTTCTTATAAAAACGGTGCGTTTAACGATAACGGGGCAAATCTTAGAATAACGTCTTAAGGTAACGACAAGTCAAGCAACGATAGCGCGTATATAAGGATAACTAAGCAAGCATACAGGCATAATATCCACATAGATGGGCTTTAAAGGTGAGGGATAACCGACAACAAAATTAACAGATTACGTCGATAGACGGACCTTTGGTGACGGATGTCACAGTATCCCCCAGTTGAGGGAATTTCGTCTCGAAATTCAACTGGTGCTAGGTCCATGGGTGTCATCCTCGAATAGGTGTGGATATTTGAGTCTCATCTGATCTTCACGTTCCCATGTAAACTCTGGCCCTCGTTTGGAATTCCATCTTACACGGACGATAGGTATCTTGCTGCGCCTCAACCTTTTGACCTTTCGGTCCATGACCTCAATAGGTTCCTCCACAAAATGGAGGCTTTTATCAATCTTGATGTCCTCAATAGGTACGTGAAGTGATTCGTCAGCTAAGCACTTCTTGAGGTTCGATACATGGAAAGTATCATGTACACTGTTAAGCTCTTGTGGCAACCGTAATCGATACGCCACCGGACCGATCCTTTCTACAATCTCGAATGGTCCAACATATCTTGGGGCCAACTTCCATTTCTTTCCAAACCGTATGACCCCTTTCCACGGAGAGACCTTAAGCAACACTCGATCCCCAATGTTAAACTCTAGTGGCTTCCGACGGTTGTCGGCATAGCTCTTTTGGCGGTCTCTAGCAGCTTTGAGTCTGTCTTTGATTTGGAAGATCTTATCGGTGGTTTCTTGAATGATTTCGGGACCCGTTAGCTGGCTTTCACCAACCTCGGCCCAACATACAGGCGATCTACATTTCCGTCCATACAATGCTTCAAATGGAGCGCATCCAATGCTTGTATGGTAGCTGTTGTTGTAAGAGAACTCAATCAATGGTAAATGAGTGTCCCAGCTACCACCAAAATCGATTACACAAGCTCTAAGCATGTATTCCAATGTTTGTATAGTTCGTTCACTTTGGCCATCTGTTTGGGGGTGATAGGCTGTACTCATGTCTAATCGAGTGCCCATCGCTTTCTGTAACGTCTGCCAAAATCGTAAAGTGAATCGACTGTCTCGGTCGGATATGATTGACACCGGCACCCCGTGCCGTGTCACTACCTCTTTGATGTACAACCTTGCCAGCTTATCCATTTTATAGTCTTCTCGGATAGGCAAGAAGTGAGCGGATTTTGTCATTCGATCCACCACGACCCATATCGAGTCGTGCCCACTTGGCGTTCTCGGGAGTTTGGTAATGAAATCCATAGTGATGTTCTCCCATTTCCACTCGGGAATTTCAGTTGTTGCAATAATCCCGATGGTTTCTGGTGTTCAGCCTTGACCTTCGAACAAGTCAAGCATTTGCTCACATATATAGCAATATCTTTCTTCATGCCTGGCCACCAGTACAGCTCTTTCAGATCGTGGTACATCTTGTCTGCACCAGGATGAACAGAGTATCGAGTCTTGTGTGCTTCATCCAAGACTAGTGTACGTACACCTCCCCACCTGGGGACCCATATACATCCACGAAGTAATATACGTCGTCATCCTTACGAGTCATTTGTTTATCCAACCCTCGGAATTCTTCCCCCAAAAGGTTTTCTTCTTTCAATGCCTCGTTTTGTGCAATTTGAATCTGAGCCTTTAGATTAGTTTGAATAGTCAAACCTAGCGCTCGAGCACGTAATGGTTTCACACGTTCTTTGTGGCTTAAAGCATCAGCCACCACGTTAGCTTTCCCGGATGATACCAGATTTCACAATCGTAGTCGCTAAGTAGCTCTACCCAGCGTCGCTGTCGCATGTTAAGTTCTTTCTGATTCATGATGTGTTGAAGGCTCTTATGGTCTGTGTAGATGATGCATTTGGTTCCATATAGATAATGCCTCCATATCTTGAGTGCAAATACTACAGCGCCCAACTCTAAGTCGTGAGTTGTGTAGTTCTTTTCATGCACCTTGAGTTGTCGCGAAGCGTAAGCAATTACCTTATCTTTCTGCATTAGTACACAGCCCAAACCTTGGTGTGAAGCATCGCAGTACACTACAAAATCGTCAGTTCCGTCCGGGAGGGACAGTATCGGTGCGTTGCACAACTTCTCCTTCAATGTTTGGAACGCCTGTTCTTGTGCTTTCCCCCAATCGAACTTCTTGTCTTTCCGAGTCAACAAAGTTAACGGTTGGGCGATCTTTGAGAAATTCGCAATAAGCGACGATAGTATCCGGCCAATCCTAAGAATTGCTGTATCTCTGAAGGTGTCTGGGGTGTATCCCATTTCTTCACTGCTTCAATCTTGCCGGGATCCACATGTATTCCATCTTTGTTAACCACATGACCCAAAAACCTCACTTCTCGAAGCCAGAATTCACACTTCGAGAATTTGGCGAAAAGTTTCTCTTCTCGCAACAGCTCCAGAATTGCTCGAAGGTGTTCTTCGTGGTCCTCTTTTGAATGAGAGTAGATAAGTATGTCGTCTATGAACACAATCACGAACTTATCAAGATAAGGCTTACACACCCGATTCATCAGATCCATAAAGACAGCTGGTGCGTTGGTCAATCCGAATGGCATGACCAAGAACTCATAGTGCCCGTAACGAGTTCTAAATGCTGTTTTTGGAATGTCGTCCTCGAACACCCTTAGCTGATGGTATCCAGATCGAAGGTCGATCTTAGAGAAATACGAGGCTCCTTGCAACTGATCAAACAGGTCGTCGATTCTAGGAAGAGGATACCGATTCTTCACGGTCAATTTGTTCAATTCCCTGTAGTCGATACACATACGGAACGACCCATCCTTCTTCTTGACAAATAACACCGGTGCTCCCTAAGGTGAATGACTCGGTCGAATGAAACCTTTCTCCAGTAGTTCCTGTAGTTGACTTGACAACTCTTGCATCTCTGAGGGTGCTAGCCATACGGTGTCTTAGCTATCGGTGTAGCTCCAGGAACTAGCTCTATACGGAATTCCACCTGTCGTGGAGGAGGCAATCCAGACAAATCATCAGGGAACACTTCCGGGTAATCCCGTACAATCGGAATGTCTGCCAATTTTGTCTCTTCTTCCTTCTTTTCTACCACGTGAGCCAGAAAAGTGTAACACTGCTTACGTAGACCTTGGCTTGCTTTCATGCAGGTGATAAGCTTCAAGTTTCTTCCCGGTCGCTCTCCTTGTATTCTGAGTACTTTCCCGTTTGACATGGGGATCCGCACTACTTTATCTCGACAAACAATCTCGGCTCCATGCTTAGACAACCAATCCATTCCCACTATTACGTCAAAGCTCCCCAACTCAAAAGGTATCAAATCTATGTTGAAGACCTGACCTTCCAATATTAGGGTGTAGTTCTTAATAATTTCCTCTTCCTGTTCAACCCTACCATTTGCCATTTCTACAGAGTAACTAGTTTCTAGTCTACTGGCACTCAAATCAAGCATTTGCACAAACTCAGATGATATAAAACTATTATCTGCCCCAGTATCAAACAGTACAGATGCGAAGTGGTTATTGAGTAAGTGTGTACCCGTGACAACGTTCGGATCTTGACGGGCATCATTCGCTCCAATGACGAAGGCACGACCCCGTGCAGCATTTCCTTGGCCTTGCACACCCCCTATGGCCATTATCTGCTGCTGGTTGTTTCCCTGCTGACCCGGTGCCCTGTTCAGTCGGGGGCACATATTTCTGAAGTGGTCGAGGCCTCCACACTCGTAACAAGCCCTGGCATTCCCGGCGGGGTTAACCGCGTTGATGGGTGCCACCAGGTTTGGCACTACTCTACAGTCTCTTGCTTGATGCCCCGGGCGTCTGCAGTTCAAACACACCCGGCACGGTGCTGCTGGAGGATGATGAAGATTACACCTGTCATATTTTGGGTGCGGCCCAACATATTCCCTCTTCCCTTGAGTCACGGCCACAAAGTTTCTGGTCGTTTTGGCCCTCTTATCAGACTTTCCAGTACCAGACCGGCTTGTTTCCCCAGTCTCTTTCCTTTTCTCCGCTCCCCTACCCAATACTCCTGTTCTTATCGTCTTGTCAGTGAGAGCGCCCACTTTCAGAATAGCGCTCTGGATTGTAGGAGGAGCAGTTGTAGTTACCATTGCCCGGATTTGAGGCGCGAGTCCCCAAATGTACCTTTCTATCCTCTTAGATTCCGGAGTGACTAAGTGTGGAACTAGTCTAGCCAGCTCGTGGAATCGGTCAGTATAAGCTGCGTGCCCTACCCCCACCATAGCATGATTCCAGAACTCATGCTCAAGCTTCTGCATCTCGTTGAGAGGGCAGTATTCCTCGGTAATCAAGGCTTTGAATTCATCCCAGGTCATCTGCATCGCAGATTCCCTTCCCCTAGCTTGAACCCGGGTGTTCCACCAGGTTAGTGCTCGGCCCTGCAGTGAGCACGTGACATACTTGATGCGCTGGCTGTCGAGGCATTCGCTGATGTTGATCACAGCCTCCATTTTCTCAAGCCATCTAATCAGGGCTATCGCCCCACCTTTACCATCGAAATCCTGGGGCTTACAGGCCACAAACTCCTTGTAAGAACAGCCCCGTTTGGTGTTAGCAGCCCCAGTTTCATTTCCTGCCATACCACCATTTCCGGTCTCTTGGTTGCTTTCATTCCCAGTCGGGTTCCCATTATCCTCGTTCTCATTACCACCGTCCCCGTGGGGGTGGTTTTGCTGTTGAAGAGCGTCGCTCACCTGAGCTACAATAGTTGGAATCAGGGCAGTCAATTGTTGAGCGATTAGGGCTGCTATATCAGGGTTTCCAGTCCCTTGGTTATTGCCAGAAGGGCCTTCATTTGTTATCGGAGGTCTACCCCTGCCTCTGCCTCTGCCCCTCGGGGCTTCACTTCTGCTACTATTGCTGTGGGTAGATCTTCGAGGCGGCATGTTCTATTCATACAAGAGGCAACAAATAAGCTTTAGTCACCTTAAGATACACAAGTACTCCACTTATCAAGTTCCAACGTTTCATGCTCCGGTCAGTCAAGATCACCATGCAGCCCATTTTAAGCATATTCTCGGTATACCGGTGATGTTTATATATAGGGTTCCCCGCAGCGTTCCCACCACACCCACCATGTACCGAGAATGATGCCTAATCAGGTTACATGACGTCCGACCTTCCTTCACATCATATCCATAATAATCCACCAAGTCAACTGAGCCCAAACATGTAATCACGTATAGTCTGGCGGAGGTTGTCCATCTCGCGTCCTTGAAAGGACTCAGACATAGCCTCCTCGGGTCGGTCTCAGTATCTGAGGTCTAGCACAATGTATGATCTGTGAAGATCTCTTTGGGTCTCAATACCCGAATTTGGTTATGATAATATGGCGCGCAGAGGGAACGGAAGATCCAATAGGAAGCATCTCATAGGGGTCGAGCACAAGGGCTCAAGCATAAAGTAAAAAATCACATAACAGAAGGATAACCAAACACGTAAGGTGGAACACATACACGAGATATATAAATGCACACAAGCTTAAGCATGCAAATCTGCATGAAGGTTCCTAGGTTATAGTCTAGGTCAAGTGTAATTGCCTAATTCTCTATAACCAATGGCTCTGATACCAGTCTGTCACACCCCCGCTGATAGCGGAAACATGGGGAATGTGAGCTAGACGGGATCGTCATAACACATGGTATGCAATAGAGTAGCAATAATAATATGTTGACGAGCGTGTCATGACGACACCCGAACACAATTGGAGACTTGTGTCGTGTATAATCAATGTTCACGACAGCATAGTCATAAGCATAAACATAAGAAGATCACATAAACATTGATAATAGCTTGTAATGTAAATATTCCCACAACTCGGGAACAAGTATACAAAAAGTCATGTTCAAGCTTTACAAGGGTAATAATTACAAAATGCATCCTAGGGTCTCCTCTAAAAGGCAGCACTCCTAGATCTTCAATTACCCTGATCACCTGATAAGAAATGCTCAAAAAGGTCAACATAATTGTTGGTGAGCTTCGCAGGTTTTAAGTAATAAAAGATGTTAAGATGAAAGCAGTGAGTAAGTTTAATACAAGTTACCGCGACTACACTTATTTATAGGCGGTTTTACTAGTTATAAATAGCTACAGCCAAGCCTATTCATCGGTTCCACCCAGGAATTGATGGCTGTAAGGATAGCATTTCCAAAGCGTAAATAGTTTATAAATGACGTAGCAAGATCCACACAGCACATACGTATAGTTTATAACCAAACCAATCCTTAGGTCCCATTACCGGGATTAATGGTTATATATAAAAGGTTTTCCATAGCATAATAAGTTTAAGGTGACGTAGCAAGATCCACACAGCGCATACGTTTAGGTTACAACCAAACCAATCCTTAGGTCCCAATTACCGGGATTAATGGTTGTAGTGGATGATCGGCTTAGAAGAACCACACAGAAGAACCACACAGCCGAGAGCATCCAAGGTCAATGGCATCCACATATAGCATCAATCAACACATAACATCAAGTAGTAGTGCATAGTAGGGTGATACCACTAAGTCATACATAGGGGTAACATAGCACATAGTTCAAGTTCACATAGCAGCAATCACAAGGTAAGCAAGTTAAGATACTCATAGAGGTAGTAGCCAACTTCCACTAGGGAAGGTGCCTGAAAACAAGTTAAGTAGGTGAGCATTCTTTTCCCCCAAGTTAAAGATATTTGAAAAGGTTTTATAAGAGTAAAAAGGGGCCACGAAACTCACTGAATAGATGATAGGCACAACGATGAAGTATCCCAAGGGTTAGATGCTATAAACCGTCAAACACCTGTTGACAGTTACTGACAAGCATTAATAATGATCATAAAGCATAAGATGATATCAACAGGCTCGGGCAGTTTCGGTTCGGTCGTGGGTAGTACACACACAAGCAGTCACACACATCTTAGACTAGATTATTTTAAATAGTATGTGCCTGTTGATAGCATTGACTTTAATCTTTGTGGTCAAGCTATGCACTTTATTAATATTACATTATCGTCGTGAGATCTCCGAAGTGGGGATCCATACGCACACACACATCATTAGTCATACAATAGGACCGGACGCACGACTGACACTCCATTCGCACGAGTGGACTTTTAGTCATACGAATTAGCTACTTTCGTACGATTGTACCTCCATTCGTGCGACTAAGCACTCAGTCGTACCATGCAAGACTCAGTCATACGACCCAACCTCCATACACATGATTGGACCTCATTCGCACGAATCAGCTTCATTCGTGCGATTGAACATTCATTCGTGCGATTGGCCTTTCAGTCGTACGACTCACACACAATCGCACTCTATTTCATCCGCATTGACTCAATCGCACGCACAGTCACTCGCATAGACTCATCCGCACACACATTCAATCGCACACACCCATACGCCTGACTTAGTCGCACGATTTGCCCAATCGCACGGCTCAGTCGCGTGGCACACTCATACGCCCTACCCAGTCGCACGACTCACCCCAGTCGCACGGCTCAGTCGGCCGGAAGGCCCAGTCACCCTGTGCAGCAGGTCGCGACTGCAGGAAAGTGCAGGGCGGCCTTTGGCTGCCCGAACACGAGTTTTACACCACCAAAACTTCCAGAACTCATATCCTAATATGTCTAGACGTGAATCACACACTGCAACACAACACACAAGCCCACACGACCTCATGTGCTCGGATGAACCCGAGCACCCAAAACCCTAGAAAACACAGCAGCTAAATCGAACTAAAAACGAGGTAAGCGAGGTTATCTACCTGCTAGAAACGAGTATACACGATGACACTCAAGATTTGACGGTGAAAACGTGACAAACGGACCCGATTTCGGTGCTAGTTCGAGAGAGAGTGAAGAAGATGAAGAAGGAGCGATGAAGATGAAGATGATGTGAAGAATGGCTAGGAAATGAGTATTTATACCCAGCCTAGTTTCTCAAAATGTCAAGTTTAGTCCCCGCACTTTGCCCTCGGGTTCCAAAATTTTGTTTCGGTTGAAAACGTTATTCATTAGTCTTGTTTTTATTAATGATAAAATGTTGTTAATGATATTTATGATTTAAAAATGGTTTTATTCGTGTCATTATGTTCTTATAAAAACGGTGCATTTAACGATAACGGGGGCAAATCTTAGAATAACGTCTTAAGGTAACGACAAGTCAAGCAACGATAGCATGCATATAAGGATAACTAAGCGAGCATACAGGCATAATATCCACATAGATGGGCTTTAAAGGTGAGGGATGACCGAAAACAAAATTAACAGATTACGTCGATAGACGGACCTTTGGTGACGGATGTCACAAGCAATCCAGGGATGGGTGACCTCCCTGGGAAGTTTTCACCCGAGCAACCAAAAGCAAATCCGTGAGCTCCTCATGGGCGAAGCGGACAACATTGTTGGTGTGAGAGGCCGGGTGTTACAGAATGGTATCAGAGCCACTCCTATGCCGTTCGGGGTGTGGGACATACCTCACCAAGGATGGTGACTTCTCGGGCTCATCGAGGACGATGAGTCCAAACAGGGGGTGCTTGTGACACCCTACACATATCCCACATCGGTCGTGTATAGGAGAGATTCTTGGTTCATAAGGAATGTCTGGTCTCTAATATCAACAACGCGTTTAGGGCGTATTGGCTGTGGATGAGAGGAGAACTCCACAGTTAAGCGTGCTCAGGTGGGAGCAATTCAGGGATGGGTGACCTCCCTGGGAAGTTTTCACCCGAGCAACCAAAAGCAAATCCGTGAGCTCCTCGTGGGCGAAGCGGACAATATTGTTGGTGTGAGAGGCCGGGTGTTACACATTGGATCTACTGTTGCATTGTCTTCAACTGTTTTAAATGAGCCCAAGACTAATGAGGCTTGGGTTTCCAAATGTAACTAGCTATCTCTTTGTGCAGGAACAGCTACAGACAAACAAAAATGTGTGGATCATTGACAGTGGTTGTTCGAGGCACATGACAGACAATAGGTCACTGCTCTAGAAGTTTGAAAGAATTGATGGAGGGCCAGTTGCTTTGGGTGGAGATGCAGGTGGTTATATTACTGGAAGGGGCAAGGTCACAAATGGTAAGCTCAGCATTGACAAGGTAAACTTTGTCAAGGAGCTTGGATACAATCTTTTGAGTGTATCTCAATTTTGTGATCAGAGTCATAACATGCTGTTTATTGAGCATGAGTGCATTGTTCTCAAGCCCGGGGTGGTCATTCCTCATGAGCACATCCTACTCAGAGCCCCCAGGAAAGGGAACATGTACAAGATGGATTTGCAAGACACATCTCCCTCAGGAGAAGTTTCATGCTTTCTATCTAAAGCTAATAGTGATGAATCTTTCCTTTGGCATAAAAGAATGTGCCATGTAAATTTTAAGAACATGAATAAATTGATTAAGAATGATTTGGTAACTATAATACCAAAAAGAGAGTTTACAAGTGATGATCATTGTGTTGCATGCCCGAAAGGGAAGCAACACAAGGTATCTCACAAGCCTAAGGAAAGAAATTCCATCACTACACCCCTACACTTGTTACATATGGATCTCTTTGGCTCCACCAATATAATGAGTTTAGGAAGGACCTCTTATTGTTTAGTGATCACGGATGACTTTACAAGATTCACATGGGTACTCTTCCTTAGAACTAAGGATGAGACCCCTGAGACTCTGAAGAATTTCATCTTAAAGATTGAGAATCAATGTGATCACATGGTCAAAACCATAAGATGTGATCAAGGAACCGAATTCAAAAATCAAATACTTGATACATTTTGTGATGAAAAGGGTATTACAAGACAATATAGTGCTCCCAGGACTCCTCAGCAAAATGGAGTTGCTGAGAGGAGAAACAGGACACTAATTGAAGCTGCAAGAACTATGTTGTCTGACTCTAAACTGCCCATCACCTTCTGGGCAGAGGCAGTCAACACTGCTTGCTATGTGCAAAACAAAGTTTTAGTAGTTAAGACACATGGTAAGACTCCTTATAAACTTTGGCATAATAGGAAACCTTTCATTGGTTTTCTCAGGTCTTTTGGATGTCCTTGCACCATCTTGAATACCAAAGATCATATAGCCAAGTTTGCTGAGAAATCAGATGATGGACACTTCATTGGATACTCTTCTCAAGCTAAAGCTTATAGAGTATACAATCTCAGAACTAGAGTAGTTGAGGAGTCAGCCAATGTGACTTTCAATGAACACACACCCAGTGTGAAAGGTTCTGGTCCGGATTGGCTGTTTGATCTTGATTTAGTTACCAACTGTTTTAACAAATCTTGTGAGCATGTTTCAGGAACCACAGATATATTGCCTACAGGTGATCCTGATTGAAGAATTGAGCTGAGAAGATCTTTAAGCAATATATCTCTAGCTCCAGTGGTAACTAATCCTACAAATGAAGCTTCTACCAGCACATCAATGACAACTCCTGCTGATACATCTGAGTTGCCTTCATCTTCCAGTTTTGAGGCACAAAACTCAAATGTAGAAACTTTAAATGTTGGAGAACATGGTGGTGGTGACAGTGATCAAGAAGTCCTTGATACTGAGAACCATCCCATTGATGAAAATATCAATGATGTCACACACTTATTGGATCAAGTTAATCTTGATAGGTGTGCTGCTGTAGAGGGTGAATCCTCCTTGCCAGATCAAAATTTCTCCAATTTGGATCTGTCTAAACAACTTGCTGTGATTCCTCAACTAAGGATCCACAAGTCTCACCCCTCTACTAACATCGTTGGAGATGTTGGTACTGGTGTAAGAACAAGAGGACAGTCTCATAATACAAATATCTGTCTTCACTCTTGTTTCTTATCCCAAATAGAGCCAAAGAAGATTGATGAAGCTCTAAAGGATGGAAGTTGGGTTGAAGCTATGCAAGAGGAGTTGCTTCAATTCAAGAGATAAAAGGTTTGGAATCTATGTCCTCTTCCTCATGGGAAGACTACCATAGGTACAAAATGGGTTTTCAGGAATAAGAATGATGATAGAGGACTTGTTATCAAGAACAAGGCTAGACTAGTTGTGCAAGGGTATACTCAAGAAGAAGGGATTGATTACACTGATGTCTTTGCTCCAGTAGCAAGACTTGAAGCTGTCAGGATATTCCTAGCTTTTGCTGCATCCAAGAACTTCAAGGTCTATCAACTTGATGTCAAGTGTGCTTTTCTTTATAGAATGATTGATGAAGAGGTGTATGTTAAACAACCACCTGGCTTTGCAGATCCTGATCATCCTGATTATGTCTGCAAGCTTGACAAAGCTCTCTATGGGCTACATCAGGCACCAAGAAAGTGGTATAAGACTCTATCTCAGTATCTCTATCAGCAAGGCTACAAAAGGGGTACCATTGATGGAACTCTCTTCATCAAAGGAACAAGAAATGACATAATGCTAGTTGAAGTATATGTAGATGATATCATCTTTGGGTCAACTAATCCAAAGCTCTATAAAGACTTTGAGAAGCTGATGAAGGATAGATTTGAAATGAGTGCCATGGGGGAACTCAATTTCTTTCTAGGGATTCAAGTGAAGCAAGTTGACAATGGTATCTTCATAAATCAGTCAAAGTATGTGCAAGACATACTTAAAAGGTTTAACATGACTGAATGTAAGGTTGCTAAGACACCCATAGCTAGAAACCACTCCCTTGGACCTGATCTTGAGGGGGAGTGTGTTGATGAACATCTCTACAGGGCTATGATTGGGTCTCTTATGTATCTTACAGCTAGCAGGCCAGATATTATGTTTGCCACTTGCATCTGTGTAAGATATCAGGCCAACCCTAAGATGTCACACCTAATCACTGTCAAAAGAATTTTAAGATACCTTAAGGGAGCCCCATCTCTTGGCCTTTGGTATCCTAAAAATTCTGACTTCAATCTGTATGCATATACAGATAGTGATTATGGTGGATGCAATATGACTGCAAAGTATACATCAGGGGGATCTCAATTTCTTGGTGGAAGGATAGTATCTTGGCAATGCAAGAAACAATCCTTTGTATCTGCATCAACTGCTGAGGCTGAATACATTGCTGCTACAAGCTGCTGTGCTCAAGTGCTTTGGATTTAAAATCAGATGCTAGACTATGGATTTTACTTCAAAGAGACTCCCATTCACATAGACAACAACAGTGCTATCTCAATCATAGAAAATCCAGCGCAACACTCAAGAACTAAGCACATCAATATCAGGTATCATCTGATTAGAGATAATTTTGAAAAGGGATTAATCAAACTAATCAAAGTTCATACAGATGAACAATATGCTGATCTGTTCATAAACGCTTTTGATGAACAGAGATTTAAATATCTTATATCAGCTATTGGGATAATCAACTTTGAGTAGCTTTTCTTAAAAACTTAATCATATTATTTCTAAAACTATGTGTGTTCTATGTTGTTTGTTCTATCACTTTAATAAGCCCCAGTTTCTCTTTAGAAGAAAATTCTTTTAGGATATTTCTTAGATTTTTTAGAATTTCACACTTTTTATCCTTTGGAAGATGTCTTATCTTTCAGAAGATTTAAAGCAAAATTCTTCAAAAATCTTTAAAATATTTTTGGGAGGCAAAATTTGCATTCGGAAGCTTTCTAGTCAAAACTTCCGAAGCAAAATAACCTTCGGAAGATTTTTGGTCAAAACTTCCAAAGTTAAAATTATCTTCGGAATATTTTTAGAATTCCAAGAAAACTACCTTTTGGGCAAAAAGCAAACTACTTTTCAGAGGTGGGACCAACACAATAGATTTCAAAGTTTATCCTTTTTCATTAACTTTGTCTCAAATCCAAATTCATACAAATATCCAACGGTTACACCTCTTTTCTCTACCTGCTCTAAAATTCACCCATACTTCAAACCTAATCTCTCTGAAATCACTTTTGTTCTTCACCTTTCTTCATCCTTAAGCTTTTCAAAATGGCCAACATTCCAAACAGAAACAACCCAAATTTCTCCATGCAACTCCATAGGCAGCACAATCAAGTTGCCTTGTTGCACTCTGAGAAAGATGATAGTTTCTCAGAGTTTTGCCGTTTTCTTGCTCTATCCAACTACTACACCTCACTCACCATTGATCCTATTCTTTATGAGGATCACCTGCTTGACTTTTGGAGGACATGTCAAGAGGTTATTATGGATGGGAGAAGGCACTGTCTGCCACAGTGCAGGGGAGGACAGTCTTTATCACTCCAGCCATCATCAACACCAATCTTTAGCTGGATGATGAAGAAGGTGAACTGTCTTTCCCAAAGAAAGCTGTCAACTATTCCTTTGAGTAGATGGGCTATGAGGGAGATTTCTCTGTAAAGACCTTCAGGAAAGGGAAGGGCTCATCCCAGTGGAAATACCTACTCTATGTAGTGATTCACAACTTGTCCAACAAGCATGGTGGGTGGGAACAGATTCCTGAGGATCTCTCCTTTATAGTTCATGGAATGGTACAAGGGGTCAAGTTCAGGTACTCACAATTTGTTTATACAAACTTGCTTGCTAACTTGGACTCCTTAGAATACTATATGTTTCCTAAATATGTTCAACACATTCTCAACTGTGAACTTGGATCACAGTTGAGGGAAACAAATACTATTCTTAAATTGGGCCAGATGAAGCCAGGCATCTTTAAGATTATGAAGAAGCCAACTGTAGGCTTCTCAGGGGTAGAAACAGCCCTAGTCCCCAAAATTTTAGAGCTCATTGCTCAAGGTGACAACCTAGCAACACAAGCTAGTGTTGAACCCACACCTTCTACATCTCAACCACCAAAACAGCCTCAAATCATCCTCACCTGCCAAAGAAAATCCAAACGAACCCCTGCTCAAGCTATTGAGTCTGTGCAGGTCCCCATATACTCACCCATACAGGAAGAAGTGGATACTAGAGCTCCCACTTCTCTTAAGGAGAAAACCACTCCCATCTCTTCAAGAATCAGTGTTGATGTTCCTCAT
This sequence comes from Flaveria linearis, assembly GCA_024085815.1. Taxonomy (NCBI): domain Eukaryota; kingdom Viridiplantae; phylum Streptophyta; class Magnoliopsida; order Asterales; family Asteraceae; genus Flaveria; species Flaveria linearis. The sequence continues at coordinate 67,798 of JABSNV010001286.1, forward strand.
GATAAGCCTGATGAACTCATACGCCCAAATGCCTTAAGCCTTCACTCTGAGTCTCAACACTCAAGTGAACAACCTTCAGGGGACAGTTACCATCCCTAACTGTTGGAATTAAATACCCAAATTCCCGACCTTGAATTCTATACTGATGAGGACTTAGGCTTCAGTGAGCACCATGAATGTCTCTATCCCTCACCTACTCAAAGAAAAGGAGTGCTTCTGAATTCCTTATGTCTATCCCACATCAGTCACCCATTGCTGTGGTGGGTCCTTCTGAACCTGTTCAAGGGATCCATATGGAAGAGGCTCTCACTTTTGCAAGTGATTACATCATTAAGACCTCAACCATGGCAACTCAGCCTATTAACACTTCATCTGAGGTTGTCAATGAGCAGAGGAAATCCAGCAGCCAAGAACCCCACGCTGGTGATGAGAGTGAGGACTTAGGTCCAATTCTCTCATCCCCCCATGATTCTTATGATGAAGATGAGGGGAATCTAAGACTAAAAGTGCAACAACTGACACAAACATGCACTTACTTAGTCTCAAAGGTTAGTCATCTTAAATTTCAAGTGACTACCTTACAAAATAGGGTCAATGATCAGCAACTTGAGATATCTTATCTTAAGGAAAAAATAGCTAGGAGACCTTTAAGAAGAGCTCAACCAGAAACACAAGAACCTGAGGATGTGGCTGACCTAACTCCTAGCTCACCTATACAAGAAGGTGATGCTACCAAAAAGGGGGAGAAAGTCACTACAATCACAGAGCCTGGGAGTTCTTCAAGGAGTATGGACATTGAGGACTCACCATCCTCTCTTGTAACTTGTGAATCCAAGGATCTCAATTCAGGAATTATCAGTATTAAAATAAATCAAATCAATGATCGCGGAATTATCATTAATTGACGTTTAATTGTTTTAATGATTATTGATGAACACAAACACAAAAACACAATAAATATGAACTCAATAATTATTCAAAGTATTTCATTAATTATCAATAATGATTACAAAAGAATAATTAAGAATGACTATGAACAATGATTTCTGTGAATTGAATAATGTTGTTGTTGATGTGACGGCGGTTAGGGTTGCACGATGATGTAACTCTTGACAGCCGTAATATTGCTTGATTGTGTTCCCCGAGATATGAAACCTAGGACTCATATTTATAGACGGTTTGAGTCGGTTAAGGAAACACCGGATCTCTTGGGATTTGATATTGATTGTGTTGACTTGTTTGACTGCTTCAAGCAGTCTGCTTGGTATTTGAAATCACACAAGTATTCTGTTCTTCCGCATGAGTCTTGTCGTCCGCAGGAGTTTTGTTCTTCTGTAGATGACTTGGTCTTCCGTAGAAGTATTGTTCTTCCATAGGAACTCTGTCTTCCGTAGAAGTTTTCACTTCATACAATCCTTGATCATCCGCATGAATCTTCACTTGTATGGTCTTGTAAGAAACATATCTACGGATTAACAATAATGTTCATCCGTAGATGTTTCTTACACTTGGTCAATTTCAGGAATCCTACCAAGTATATTGATTTTGCCTGTCAACAATCAAAAACCAACACACATATATGTGGGTTAACTTATATATTCAATGCATATATATATATATACTGACTGTTACAAGTATTAATTACAAGACTTGATTAAAGTTCTAAGCCTATACAAAATGAGCTAGACCTATACAATCTAGATCCAACAATACTCCCCCTTAGGCTTAGCTCCTTGTAATCAGTCCTTCAAAACTGCTAGCTCCTTGACTCTTGATATTATCTTGTTGTAGAAGTAAGATACAGCAGCCTTTGATCATCATATTTGTATTTGATCTCCATTTTGCTAATCTTCTTCAGAGTCTTGAAGCCAAGTCCCAGAACATCCTCCTCTATAGTGAGAGTCTCTAAGACTTTGTCATTTTTCACTACTTCAAGTTCATCTTGTTCTGAGAGTCGGAGTTCTGTGACTTCATCATAGTTGGTTCCCTTCAGCAAGCCTGCATTGTGTCTTCGTCGTTTGTAGGCCTTTGCATGAAGTTTGTCAATTACTTGTATCATGTGTACATGCAGGAACAGATCTGTTTGGGCTGCTTCATCACTCAGCTTCGGAAAGAATTTGTCATGTAGATAGGAGGTGTAGCTGGGATGAAGTAGCTTGATTTCCACAGGGTCAAAGATCCTGATCTTTTCAGCTCGTTTGTTCTCTGCATTCCTCAGCAGCACAAGTTCTTTTGTCCTCTCTACATATCCCCATTCAGTAATAGGGAGTGTGTATTGAGTCCCTTCAATGTGCTTGATGGCTGCTGAGTTCCTATTATTATAGCCAACCCTCTTTAAAAATTCATCATCTACGGATTCAGAGGCATTGGACTTATATCTTTTCACCCCTTTTATTCTTCTTCTGTGCTCATCATCTTCTCTCTTGGCTTTAGCCAGCACATCATCTTTGAACTTTGTTTTCAGTTTACCCACTATGCTTGAGAAGTCCCTGCCCCTTGGATATATTGGGTAATTTGTAATGGTAAGGCTTTACAGGTCCTTGAGATCACTTTCAGGTAGGCATAGAACTGAAAACACATCATAGAAGTATTCAACTCTTCCTGATGTTCTTTTGATCACAGCACAATCCCACTCTTGATCATATTTCCATGCCATGATCTTGTTTTCTTTAGCAGAGTTGGGAGTTGTGAGGTGATAAATCAACTGAATCAGAGTGGATTTCTGATCAGTGATTTCTCTTACAGTAGTACCAAGGGGCCATACTTTGCCTAGGATGACTTCCCTTGGTTCTCTGATGAGTTTGTCTTTTGCTTTGTGCTGATCCTTGGGTTCAACAATTATTGGATCAGCAGTCACTTTGCTTTGTTGGTCATGAATTGGATGTGGAGCTGAGGTTCTGAATTTACACCAGTTTCTATCTCCACTGCCATCACATGCTCCATCATCCTCCGTAGTTCTCCAGTAGATCTACCTTTGAGCTCATGCGGTTTGTAACTGTGGCCCTGTAACCAGCATGTCATGTTGTACTTGGTCAGTTTAGCTGTGTCACAATGGCCCAGATCTTTTTTAATTTTCTCCACTGATTGAAAGACTGTGAAAGCTTCATAATCACAGTTTGGGATTATGAAACTTGCCACCTCAAACTCTATCAACAGATTCTTCATCTCAGTTGAATTCATCCTCTCAACCATGTCATAAGGAAAATCATGGTTGACGAGGGTCATGAACATGCTTGAATCAGGCCTCTCTTCCATAATATCTGCTGTGGTTAGAAGGTCATCGGCCTTTGCTTCCTTTTGTTCAGTAGGGGACTCCATCTTGGTTAGCTCCTCCAATTATTTGTCACTTTCATCAGCATCTCCGGATTATACCTTCACAGTAGATACATCTACTGAAGGTGTCTGTTCAGGGGATGAAAGCTTTTGCCTTTTTAGAGAGGCTTCTTCTTCAGATTTCCTTTTGAAGGAGCCCAAGTATTTTCTTTTCCGTGCATATAGGATCAGTTTCTTTGGAGCTTCAGTGGATGGTTTAGAAAACTCAACACTTGGGGCCTCCCTTGTTTCCAGAGCATAAATCTTCTTTTTCAATTGCTCTATCTTTTCATCTTTCTCTTTGATCAGCTGAGCTTTATCACTTTGCTCATTTTTCAAGGATGCCTGCAACTCTTGTTCATTTTGCAAAAGTGCATCAATTACCTCATTGTTGCATTTGGCATCCTCTCTCAGCCTTTTCAATCTTGCATCTTTCATCATCAGCTCTTCATCCTTTTCCTGAATGATTTCTTTCAGCTCTTGTATTCTTTGCTTCCGCTTATTTGATTTGAGTACTAGCTTGTTGTACTCAACAACCAAAAAGCTTTTACTTACTGGGATGTCACTATCACTTAAATCATCTTCGTGGTAAGCAATCACATCCTCTTGTTCTGCTACCCTTTGCTCATCAGTAGGATGATCATCTCCCATTAGCTCATCAGCAGGTTGATCATTAAGAGTTAGAGATATGGGTTCAGTATGGTCTGATGGCACTTGGTCTTCAGTGTTTGTGGGTGAAATGGGAACAGTGCTAGCTTGAGACAGTAACTCAGTCTCTCCTGAGTGCACAGAATTTAAAGACTCAGTTATCTCAACTAGTTCAGTGCTAGCACTTTCCTGTGATGCTTGTTTTGGTATGTCTGGTGGTGGTTGAACAGGGGATTGGATTTGGAGTGGAGAGAGAGGTTGAGTGTGATGTGAGGATGAATGAGAAGGTGATGGTGACTGGTGTTGAACTGGTGAGATTGGTTGAGTGTTGGTGGTAGAAGATGAAGATATTAGCTGTGGAGATTCATGGTGATGAATAGGTGAGATTGGTTGGGTGTTGATGCTGGCTGGCGATTGATGTTGGAGTGGTGGTGTTTGGATTGGAGAGTGAGAAGCTTGTACAGATTCAGCAGATGACTCTGCTTCTTCATCTACCCAGATCAATTCTTGTGGTATATCTGCATGAGCATCCACCACATGTGCAAACATGGGCATGTCTTCACCCTGGTACTTCCCACTAATTTTGTTCAGCACAGATTTACCCAAGTGTGCTTGCACAAACACTTCTCCTACTCTTGATAGCCTTGGAAGTTCAGAGTTGATCACCAGTTGTAAGAACCTTGGGAACATGCACATTTTGTCATTCCGCTGAAGTTTGGCTTGATCACTTAGACAGTTGAAAATGTACTTGGAGTAGTTATAAGTTCTACCCTCGAAGATCCCAATGACTCCTTAAGATATGTGTCGAGAAAATCTATCAAGCCCTGACTTCCTGTTGGATATGCACTTCAGGTAGGTATGGCATAGGAATCGATATGGTTTGCACAGCCTACCCTTCTTTATTTCCCCTTTATCGAAGTCGCCATCATATCCTATCAGGTTAAACACCTTCTCAATATATTCATTTTCGAATACATCAGGGTGCCCAATCTCTCGATCACCCAATTCCAGACATCTTCTAATTGCGCTTTCATTGATCCGAATACGTTCAGTCAGGATCTCAGCAGCAATCACTTCATCATCTCCTTCTTGTTCAACTCATGCAGAGTTCTAAAAATCGATTATGTGTGCCTGATGAATCACTGGCTCTGCCGTTAAGGCATAGAAGAGCCTGGACTGTCGAAGATATCTTATGATATCTCGACATCCTTCAGCAGCAGGATCATCGGCATTTAAGAATGCGCACACATTATGTTCTTTTGCGAATCTGTTTGCCATCTGTAATCAACAACGAAAATAGATTAAGCATAAATCTCACATGAAGTCGAATCGTTTTAATGACAAACACAGATTAACCAGTTCCATACTGAGAATTAAAACATGATTTACCTTCGCAATACTGATAATCGATTACTGGATAATGTAGTTTATGCTTTTTCGGAACGGATTTTTTGAAAGTTTGAATGAGGGGGAAAGTGGGCGATTTTCTAGGTTAGAAACTGAAAAAGTGTTCTGAAAAATTGATTAATGAATTCTGAGTCAGAAACCTTATTTATAACCAAACATATTAATTTCTTTTGTTAATTATGTTGGGCCGACTTCCCATTTATCCGTCCGTATACCAAGTTTATTTCGAATGCATTACTTCTTCCGCAAAACATCTGCAGAACCTTAACATCTGCGGATGTCTTAACATCCGCGGATGCCTTAACTCAAACAATGCATCTGTTTTTTCTGCTGAAACAGAAATTTCACTAATACTTCTACGGATGAGAAGTATTACTGAAACTTTTGCGGATGCAGAAATTTCACTGTTATCTGATTTCACTTTTGCGGATGCAGAAATTTCACTGTCAACTTTGACTAACTTGATTAAACCCTTTTCTGAGCAGTCTCTCAGAAAATGGTATCTGATTTCAATATGTTTTGTTTTACTATGTTGGACTGGGTTAGCAGTTATAAACATAGCAGCTGAATTATCAATATGAATTGGTGTTTGAAGGAAATTGTAACCATAATCAAGTAATTGGTTTTACAACCAAAGTACTTGAGAGCAACCAGCTGAAGCAGCTATGTACTCAGCTTCAGATGTGGATACAGATACATTAGTTTGCTTCTTGCACTGCCAAGAAACAAGTCTTGGTCCCAAAAACTGACATCCACCAGTTGTGGATTTTCTGTTGTTGTTACACCCTCCATAGTCACTATCTGAATATGAGTAAAGACTGAAATCTCCATCTTTTGGATACCACAGTCCTAGAGCTGGTTTACCTTTCAGATATCTGAATATTCTCTTCACAGCATTCAGATGGGACTCTTTTGGGTGTGATTGATACCTAGCACAAACACAAACAGCAAACATTATATCAGGTCTACTGGCAGTTAAGTACATTAAAGAACCGATCATTGATCTATACAATCTTTGATCTACTGATTTTCCAGCAGGGTCAGGCACAATCTTGTCTATTGTTGAGGCAGGTGTCTTGCATGAAGTTGTATCAGCAAGATTGTACTTCTTCAGGATTTGATGAATGTACTTTTCTTGATTGATGAAAATACTATCTGTTTTCTGATGAACTTGTAAGCCAAGGAAGAATGTCAATTCTCCCATGGAGCTCATCTGAAATTCAGATTTCATTAACTCTTCAAAGCTTTGACTTAGTTTCTTGTTGGTTGATCCAAATATTATGTCATCAACATATATTTGAACCACCAAAAGATCTTAATGTTCATGTTTGAGAAAGAGTGTCTGATCAATGGTTCCTCTTTTGTAACCATTCTTCAGCAGGAAAGATGACAATGTGTCATACCACTTCCTTGGTGCTTGATGAAGACCATACAAAGCTTTGTCAAGCTTGTATACTCTATTTGGATAGTCAGGATCCTCAAATCCAAGGGGTTGAGCCATATATACTTCTTCATCAATTTTCCCATAAAGGAAAGCACACTTCACATCCAATTGATAGATTGTGAACTTCTTGAATGAGGCATAAGCTAGGAAGACCCTTATAGCTTCAATTCTTGCAACTGGTGCAAAAACTTCATCATAGTCTATCCCTTCTTCTTGAGTATATCCTTAAGCAATAAGTCTGGCTTGGTTTCTCACGATTATACCCTTGTCATCCAGCTTGTTTTTGAAGAGCCACCTTGTTCCAATTCGATGTTGACCTTGAGGCAAGTCTACAAGATTCCACACCTTTTGTTTTCTGAATTGTTGTAGCTCTTCTTGCATAGCCTCAATCCAGCTGTTGTCTTTTAGAGCAGCTGTAATATTTGCAGGAACCGTCTGAGACAAAAAGCAGGTGAACAGGCAAATGTTTGCCACTCCTCCTTTGCTCCTTGTAGTTCTTGCATTCAGGTCTCCAATGATATTATCTAAGGGATGAGACTTGTGAATTCTGCTTGTTGAAACAACATCAATTGGAATTGTTGATTCTAAGTTTGAGAAACCCATTGATGCAGATGCATTAAGCTGAGAAGATGAGTCTATGAAGTAATCAAATTGCTCATGTTCATTAGGATCAGCTTGAGTTTCAGTTGCTGCATGGTTGTCTTCTTCCGTAGGAAGTTCTACGGAAGCATTTTTTCTTCCGTAGGAGTAACTTCAACATCTACGGAGGCATTTTGTACTTCCGTAGGGGTTATATCACCATCCACGGATGAACATTGTTGATTTGCTGGCATGTTTTGTTGATTCAACACATCCTCTCCATCCCTTTGGTCAGTGGTTGAAACAGGACTTACATCTACGGATGCTGATGCATCTGCGGATGTATTTATATGTGCTGCGGATGAAGGATTTGCTTTGGATGTAGTTGCATGCTGCTGACTTGATTCTTGCTGAGGTGCAGTTGAAGGTTGTACCCTTGGTGGGTCAGCTGTCAGTGGCACTTCATTCATTCTTGGAGGCACAAATGGATAGCATGTATCCACAGAACCTGCATTGATCAGATAACCAGTGTTAAATGATTCAGTTAATGCATCTATATCAAATAACCAAGATAATCCTTTTACAGATGTTGTGAACATGGATTCATCAAAAGAAACGTTGGGAGTCTCTTCAACAATGTTATGTTTTGGAATATAGACCCTATATGATTTAGAAGTGGATGAATATCCAACAAAAAAACCATCATAGGCTTTTTCAGAAAATTTTCCCAATTGTTCTTTAGTATTTAATACAGACACATGACACCCAAAAGCTTTAATATATCCTATAAAAGGTTTTCTTTTAAATAAGAGCTCATAAGGAGTTTTATTATGTTCTTTGACAATTAATGTCCTATTTTGAACATTGCAAGCTGTATTCACAGCTTCTGCCCAAAAAGTTATGGGCAACTAAGAATCAGCTAGCATTGTTCTGGCTGCTTCTATGAGAGTTCTATTTCTTCTTTCAGCCACTCCAGTTTGTTGTGGAGTTCTTGGTGCACTGAATTGTCTTGCTATCCCTTTATTCCTGCAAAAAGAATCCAGATCAGCATTAACAAATTCAGTTCCATTATCACACCTAAAAATTTTAACTTTTAAATCAAGTTGATTCTCAATCTTGATCACGAAGTCCATTAATGTTTCAGATGTTTCACTTTTATGTTTTAAGAAAAAGACCCATGTGAATCTAGTGAAATCATCTACTATCACCAAACAATATTTCCTTTTTCCAATGCTCATCACATTGGTTGGACCAAAGAGGTCCATGTGAAGCAATTTGAGTGGTGTAGTATTAGTGTTGATTATTTTGGATTTATGAGACACTCTATGTTGTTTTCCTTTGTAACATGAAGAACAATGATTAGAACAATGAAATTCTTTCTTTGGTAATCCAATGACCAAGTCATTTTTCACCAATTTATTCATGTTCTTCATGTTGGAATGAACAAGCCTTCTATGCCACAATTGTGATTCATCTTCTGAAGACTTAGACAGCAGGCATGTCTCATGGCTTGTGAGTGATGTGTTGTTCATATCCAAAACATATGTATTTTCTTTTCTTGATGCTTTTAGAAGGATCCAGTCTGCTGGAACTGTAAAACCTAACTTAAGAATGTAATAATTAGTGTTATCAAATAGTGTAGTGTAATTTTGATCACAAATTTGAGATACACTGAGTAAATTGTACTGCAAATTTTCACAGTAATTTACTTTTTCAAATGTTAAAACACCATTTGTTACAATTCCCTCACCAACTATTTTACCTCCCTTCTTATCCCCACCAAATGCTACATAAGAGGCATGTTTATGTTTGAAGTCATAGAGAAATGCACAGTTTCCTGTCATATGTCTGGAACAACCACTGTCAACATACCACTTGTTGTCATCTCTCCATAATTGTTCCTGCACACAAAAAGAAATCAGTTAGAATTGACAACCCAAGCCTTAATTGTCTTGGGTTTGCCAGAAGTGTCAACAATAGTTACTCCTTCATGAATTAATCTTGAAGTTTCAGTATTAGTTGTTTCTTTTTGATTTGATGGTGGTGAGGATGATTCTGTTGAAGATGATTCAGGTGTTTGGATGTCTTCTTGCTTATCTGATTCTTTCTTCAACTTATCTTGTTTTGGCTGATATTTTAACTTTGAGGATGCTCCTGTATTTTTGAAAGTTACTTCATCTTTCAACTTTGATTGAGGTACAGGAGTTCCTTTTTCAAAGTTATCAAAGAAACCATCAACTGCTTCAGTCTGTTTATCTGACAAATCCACCTTTTTGTGAGGTGTCTTAGACTGTGTTGGTGTTTTCTTCATCAAAGTCTTGTCCGCAGCAGAGGATCTTTTCTTTCATTTTTGTTGTTCTTTTTGCATCTTTGATTCTTTCTCACTCTCTGAAGATTGAGAATCTGATTCAGATGATGCATCATATGACTTCTTTTGCTCTTTTTCTTGTTCTTCTTATTGAAATAACATTACTGAGTTGAATGGTTATTTTGTCACATATAGCACAGTGTTTGTTGAAGTAGCAGTCAGAAGTCATGTGATTGTTCATATTGCATATGGAGCAATAACTGCTGAAATAACATTCATCAGTATTGTGATTCTTCATATCACACCATTTGCAATATTTATCTTCTGAATTTTCTTCAGATTCAGCCTTCTTTTTCTTGTTCTTTGTCTCCTTTCCCGATGGATCACTTGATTTCTTCTTGCTTTTGGTAGGAGCCTCATCATCTGTTTCTTGTTTGCCTTTGGCTGCCTTTTGTTGCTTGATATTCAACATTTTTTGTGCATGTTTGTTGGCAGTCCTTTTGACCTCATCCGTAGATTCGGTTTCTCTCTTCCGTGGCTTTTCTGCGGATTTACAAGTTTTAGCCTTCTGCAGATGTACGGACTTGGCTATTTTGCTTTCCGCAGATGTTCTACGGATTCTTCGACTTCTCTTTCCGCAGATCTTCAACACTTGAATTTTTCTTCTTCTTGGTTGAAGTTTGTTGTTTCTTACCTTTATCTGAAGGAGATAAAGGTACCTCAGTACTTGATCCGCAGTTATCAACCTTGTAAGGTTCAGTTCTTGAAGTCCTTCATTCAGTTCAGCAATTCTTTTGCAGATAGTCTTCAGCATATTTCGTTGCTTTGGAGGATACTGCAGCTTTGATTCTTCAAGAACTCGAGGAAGACCAGTTTCAACTTGAACATTCTTACCAATGTTCAGTTGATCAGTATCATGTTCATCAGAATCATCCAAGTCATCATATTTATCAAAATCTGAGTCATTATGTTTAAGTGATTCTGATTCAGTAGATTCAGTTTCACGCATCTCAGCTTCATTGTTGATGTTTGTTTTTATATCAATTTTGGTGCTTGGCACAAAATGATTTGACAAAGTATTTGTCATTGTTTCAGGCAAAGTTGTATAGTTATCTTTAATAGGTGGTGCAACAGCATTATAACCCAACCCATACCTGTTCTTTGATTCAATATGAGAGTTTAACAACTTCTCATATTGCGGAGATGATAGTTGAAACTTCTGAAGTTTCATTTCAGTAGATGCATGATCAGCCATGGATTTTGTTAGTGAAGTGGTCAGATGCTCAACTTGGGCTTTGAGGCTGTAATTTTCAGAAACATATTTTTCTAAATCCTTTTGCAAAGAACTAATTTTGATTTGATATAGTTTATGTTCTCTTAAATGGGATTCATTCAAAATCATTATTTCTTTTACTTTGTCAGCCAATTGTTGAGCATGGACTCTGTAACTTTCAACTTCCTCAACACATGTTGATGAACATAACCTGTCTTTTACCTCTCTGGCCATAGGAGGAACTTTGTTTTCTATGTGTGCCATTAATGCTTGATTCTCTTCCAAGACTTCCTTTTTATACATGCTCCAGTCACATGTTCCATCTTGAAGTATGATCAGTCCTGACTCCTTAGAATTGTTTGGTCCTGCTGATACATTTGTGGCTGGTGGGGATGTATTTGTCAGTTGAGGTTGTCTGTGAAGAGATCTTTGAGAGGTTGATTGCTAATTCTGATATTGCTGTTGCTGCTGATGTTGATGCTGTTGATGCTGCTGAGATGATTGTTGGTTGCATTCTCTAGAGAAGTATCCATAGAGATTGCATTTGAAACATCTGACTTTTGACTTGTCAACACCAATCTTTGATGTTTTACTAGCTGCAGCCAGATTCTTATTTCTCCTCAGATATTGCTTTGCTCTGTAAGCAATCATAGCCATCTGCCATTGTAGATCCATCTCTTCTACTACATCAGGGGGCAGTTCCTCCAAATCTTGCTGGTAGATGTTTGCTGATGTTAGTGAGCTTCCAAGATAAGCTTGAAAGCTAGTACTAAAAGCTGCAAAGGCTGCTTTTTGTTCTTCAGAATCCAATATCACAGTAATTGGTTCTGATTGATTGTTTTGTTGAGAAGATTTAGCAGTTTCTTTAGTATCTCTTTTCTCAGCAGATCTTCCTTTTTCTTTTTGGTTCTTACTTTGAGATGATTTCTTAGTTGGTTTGGAGGCATAGAAACTAACTTCCTCTTCATCATCACTCAAAGTACAAGAGTTATCACCTTTATTATTTGAGATAAATGCACTTCCAGCATTTTTGGTTTCTTTGAAGTGATAAGGTGAGACATGAGTTCTCACACTCTTGTTTCTTGACTGTTCATCCATTTCAAGTGCTTCTACTTTAGCAACCAGAGTATCCAGACCAGTTTCTTAAGATCTATGGTGTTCTTGAACATGGATACAGTTTGCTTCCAACTTTCAGGCAAAGTGTGGAGCATTTTCTTGTTGAGTTCCTCAGTAGTATACTTCAACTCCAAGATGTTCATTTCAGTAACAAGTTGCATAAATCTATGGAGTTGTTGAGGAATTGATTCACCCTCAATATGATGAAAGGTTTCATGTTGTGATCTGAGGGTGTCTTTCCTTATGCTTCGAATCTCATCACTCCCTTCACAGAGAGTGTGGAGTATCTTCCACAAGGAATTTGTGTTTTGTAGTTCTCGCACCTGATTAATATCTCTTCAGGCAAAGCCATACTAAGCAAACTATGCTTTAATATCGACTTTAACCTTCTTGACATCATCAGGTGACAAGTCTTTTGTGCTGATAGGCTGATTCTTGTCATTATAATCCGGCCCAAGAGTGGGTGGAATATAAGGACCCCAGTGATGGACTCCCACAAGTCAGAATCTGTGTAGTTCACATGATTTCTGAACTTGATCTTCCAGGATTTGAAATCAGCTTTGGTTTCCAACTTCGGCGGTTGATATGATCCTCCACCAAAAGTACTCATGTTTAATGCAAAGTTATGAATGAAACCTTGAATGTTAAATTGGACAAACCTATCAAAGACTCAGATCTAGTATTCAATTGATTTGAATATAGATCTAAGTCAAACAAGCAATGAGAGAATGCTTGCTGAACGATAAGTCGCTGAAATAATTGTTTAAAAATTAATTAAACAATTTTAATACTATAGATCAATTGATCTAAATCAATGAGCACTTGGCTCTGATACCACCTGTAAATCCAAGGATCTCAATTCAGGAATTATCAGTATTAAAATAAATCAAATCAATAATCACGGAATTATCATTAATTGACGTTTAATTGTTTAATGATTATTGATGAACACAAACACAAAAACACAATAAATATGAACTCAATAATTATTCAAAGTATTTCATTAATTATCAGTAATGATTACAAAAGAATAATTAAGAATGACTATGAACAATGATTTCTGTGAATCGAATAATGTTGTTGTTGATGTGACGGCGGTTAGGGTTGCACGATGATGTAACTCTTGACAGCCGTAATATTGCTTGATTGTGTTCCCCGAGATGTGAAACCTAGGACTCATATTTATAGATGGTTTGAGTCGGTTAAGGAAACACCGGATATCTTGGGATTTGATATTGATTGTGTTGACTTGTTTGACTTCTTGGTATTTGAAATCACACAAGTATTCTGTTCTTCCGCAAGAGTCTTGTCGTCCGCAGGAGTTTTGTTCACCGTAGATGACTTGGTCTTCCGTAGAAGTATGTTCTTCTGTAGGAACTCTGTCTTCCGTAGAAGTCTTCACTTCATACAATCCTTGATCATCCGCAGGAATCTTCACTTGTATGGTCTTGTAAGAAACATATCTACGGATTAACAATAATGTTCATCCGTAGATGTTTCTTACACTTGGTCAATTTCAGGAATCCTACCAAGTATATTGATTTTGCCTGTCAACAATCAAAAAGCAACACACATATATATGGGTTAACTTATATATTCAATGCATATATATATATATATATATATATATATATATATATATATATATATATACTGACTGTTACAAGTATAATTACAAGACTTGATTAAAGTTCTAAGCCTATACAAAATGAGCTAAACCTATACAATCTAGATCCAACATAACTGTACCTACTCAGCAACCTCATCAAGTTCATATTGATGTGAACATCCTAGACTGCTTGTTTCAAAGTCTCTTTGGGGAGGGTGTATCAAGGCAAGAAGCTGAAGAAGATAGACCAAGGCAATCAGGTAATGTCATTGGTCAACTGGATGTTAAGGCAGACCCTGAGATTAGCTTCAAAGGGAAAACCTTGACTGAAGGCCCAGTGATAGAGCCTGAAAGTCCTGTCTTATAGTCAACTGAAGAAGTGACAGAAATTGAAACACCTGTCACCACAACAAGTACTTCAGCAACTCAACCCCTCAGTGAAACACCTGCTGGTGAAGGTGTATCACAATCTCTCTCTGGCCAGAGCTTGGATGCTACACCAAGCATGAAGGCCAAAGCTCTCTCCACCCTGTGTCACAAAGGTCTGTGGGTGACAAGGGGAAAAGGGTTCTAACCCCTGAGGAGATTGAGGAGGAGGAAAGAGAGAGAAAGAGGAAGCTAAGGGGAGTAAGTTCCACTGGGTCTTCAAGCTTCATGTAAGCTGCAATCAGGGCTGCTCACAGACCAAACACTCAAAATGATAAGTGAGGGCAGTCAGGATTACTTACTTACAGACCAGGAACTATGACATAGATGAGATTATATCTCTCCCCTTAGAGGAATTAAATGATCTGGCTGACATGGAAATGTCAAGAGAGAGGAAGGAAGCTGAAGATGCAAGAATTCTTCTTGAAATCAAAGAGAAGAAAAGACAACAAAAGTTATACAAGCATGTTCCTACTCTCTCGCCAGTTCAAGAAAGTCCTGTGCAAGAGGCTGTGGCTGCTACACAAGAACCTCAGGTAGATAAAGAAACAGACAAACAAAGAATGATAGACTACCTGAGTGCCACAGGCTTCTACCAGGCAGAAGCACTTCTTCCTTTGTCCTTTGAGTACATTGAGTTTGAGTATCTCAAACAACTTGAACTTCAAGTACTCAAAGAGCAGAAGTTAACAAAGAAGAAAATAAGGGAAGAAGCTGCTAAGTCAAGAGCTCTCATTCAGAAGAACTTGAAAAAGTCTGATGATAGACAAAGAATGATGAGCTTCATGAAGCTGTATGGATTCTCTGGAAGGATACTTGGCCCTATGTCTTTATCTACTATGGATGAGCATATCAGGGTGATCAAGCAGAAGATCAAGAGTGGAGAGCTTGCTGACTTGCACACTCCTCCAAGTCAAGCTCTACCTCAAGTATAGGTTAAGTTTGAACAACAAGAGACAACTCAAACTGAACCTCCAGCTTCACCTTCTCATCCACAGCAGGGTCAAAGGCCAGCCTCTTCAACTATTGACCAACAACAAGGTCAAAGGCCAGCCTCAACATCTGACCCATAACAGGGTCAAACTCCCTCTCCTTCTGAACCTGTGAGGGAGGAACACCCAACTGAGAAAGACACAACTAATCTACAAGGTGCTGCAGGCCAGTCTTCTCAGTTAAAGACTACAAAGAGGAAGAAGAGGATGGCTTCTAAATCTGATGTAAAGAAGAAGAAGTCAAAATCAATCTCCTCTGATCCTCAGGATGAATCAGAACATCCTAAGGAAGTGCAAGAAGAGAAAGCCAAATCATCTCCAATTCAAATGGCTCCTCTTGCATCAGGAAGACCCATCTTATCCTGGACTTACTCAACTAATCCAGAGAGATGGCATGTAGTCTGTGTAACATCTCATATTTTTGTTAAGTTAAAAGTTAACCTTGTTAAGTTTTAAAAGGACCTTTTATGTCATTTTGAAACTTTGAGGTTTGTTATACTTAAAAATTAATTTGGTGATTAACAAATTAATTTAATAATAAATAATAATAACATTATAAATGTTATAATGTTTATTATTATTATAAAATTTAAGGTGATAATAATCTTAAATAAATAATAATAATAATAATAATAATAATAATAATAATAATAATAATAATAATAATAAAGATAATCTTGTAAATAAATAAAACATATAAGTCTTATTATTTTAAAACTTGTAATTAATAAAGTTTGAGCATAAATGACAAAACTATGAAACCTCGGGACCAAACTGTAATTTAACTTGAACTAAAAATTTAAGTTTGGAATTTAATAAACAAAAACACAAACGACAGGGACCATTTGTAATTTTTGAAACACCCAACCCCACCCCCATCGAACACCACTTTCTTCTCCATCTTCTCCCATTTCTTCCATGTTTTCGACCACTTTTCCAGCAAATCACGCACTAAACACCTGCAATAATGCAATTAAATTAATCAAAACGATCGTTTATATGATTCCTAAACTAATAGCACTTCGAATTGTATCTGAAACAAACACAAAAACACCCCATTTGATTCACCTTCGGTCGCGGACCTGCAACTCATTCGTAGACCTCTTTTCGAACCCTCTAACCCACAATTGACAAAGGGCTTTCGATCATGACCATCATTCGAAGCTTTCTGTAAAACGAATTTGATTTTCATCACCAATTACAACCTGAACAAACTGCATCATAGCCGCGACCCGTTCTTGTGCTCGTTGTCTATCAATTTCTCACGAATTCAGGTAATTAACACATGTATACGTTCGTTTAATCATGGGGAGGAAAAGCCCTATGGTTACAATCGTTAACAACATCGAATCGAGGGTCAATTTGACCCAAATCGAAGTTAGGGTTCATATGATTGGGGGTGTTCAATTGGAATGAGTTAAAAGAAATTGGAACCGGGTTCTACCGCGGCTGTATGCCTTGGCTCACCGGTTCCAGTCTCCCTTGCTAACCTAGAGGTCCCGGGTTCGAACCCGGGCACCCTCACATATTTTTTTAAGGCTTTTTAGCCTATAAAAAATATATAAAAAATTATAAAAATTATAAAAATAAGGTTTACTAAGTCTCTTTATTTTAAAAGTTACCTAATTAATTTCTATAAATTTATTTATTTAAAACACCTTAATAGTTTTGATAAAATATTATTTACAAATGTTATAAATAATTATTTTTATAAAAATGGACTCTAAATAATAATTTAAATCATTAATTTATTATTGGACACTATATTATCTTTAATTATGGATTAGTCATAATAATTGTAGAAATTATATAATTTATAATCTCGAAAAGTTATTTACAAATATTATTTCTTATAACAATATACCATAACAAATGGTTTAGATTAATATTATTGATATTAATCTATATATTATTCTAATTGTTTGTAAATAATTATAAAGGTTTATTTATACATTAAAAATAGCAATATTTATACTTAAAGGCATCTCTAAAATATTTACATATATAATTCTTCAAGAGGATTAAAAATGTAAATAAATACTTTATAAACTTGTCACTTGTTAACCTTAAAACTAATAAAACCCTAATTCTTATTCGAACGTTAATCATATTATTAACTGTAAACTCGTAAATATAACTAACATTAATTATATTCCTATTAAATGAAATCCAGGTTAACCGAAACCCTAATCGTTGTACGAATATTATTTCTTGCTGTACAATCAAGGTGAGTTTCACGGCCCCATTTTCATTACAAATTTTATAAATCTTTGGGGGAAAGTTATGTTCACTTTCTAGCTGTGAACACAATTATTTGGATTAACGTGTACTGTTTGCAAGCTATATCTTATGCATGAGTTTTTGTGTGGTCTTTAATCACAACTATTTAACTCCGGTTTGGAGCCGACGGACAGATATTGATAGTACTATTGGATTGACACCCTAACCCATGTATGTTAGTATACTAGTTGAGACTGACTGTGGTTATGATCGACCTCTGGGTGAATATGTTCCGACAATTGTTGTGTGGTTCGTCATAGGTTTAGTTGTGATGCTCATGTGATATTACTTGTGATAAACTGTATACACATATGATCCATAACTCATGCATAGCAACAAGTTTTCAATTTATGTTTAAACCTGTGAACTCACCAACCATGTGTTGACTTTTGAGCAAATTTTTCAGGGGATAATAATCAAAGAGGATAGCTAGAGCCGATGCCTTAGCAGAGACCCTCAGGACTTCAGTAGACATGCATTAGTGTTTTGACTATCATTGATTTCGCTTATGAATACTATGTTGAACTTTTGTTTGTTGGATTTCATGTTGGATTTGGTATTGTTAAATCGAGTAAACTATGCTAGTCGTGGAACTGACTAACCACGACACAAGTCACCATTGTGTCGGGTGACATCATGACAGCGGATCTTTGCATTTATTTTGCCTCTGTAAACTAACCAGGTTTTATGACGACCCGTCCGTTACATCCTCATGTTTCCGCTATAAGCGGGGGTGTGACAGTCAGAGATCAAGGTGAAGTAAATGTCTACTCTTGGGAAGACCTCTTTAGTTTACCTCTGCATGATCTTTTTGACATGAGAAGATACTTCACAAGTTTGAGTGATCCTGACCCTCTAATGAAAAAAGGAATGGTCATGATCATGTTAAGGACTGTGAACTGCTGAATATCTTCAAGTGTTTTGGTAGCATCAGCCTAGGAGGAGTTTGTAAGAATTCTAGAAGTTTGATGCAGCCAAAACACTCTTGTAGCTATCTACTGATCATAACAACTGAAGTCAACAGCTGAAGACAACACTGAAGTCAATAGCTGAAGACAACAATGAAGGTAACAGCTGAAGACAACAACTGAAGTCATCAGCTGAAGACAACAGCTGAAGGTAACGCTGAAGAAAACAGCTGAAGGTAATAGCTGAAGACAACAACTAAAGTCAATAGCTGAAGACAACAGCTGAAGTCAACAGCTGAAGACAACAGCTGAAGGTAACAGCTGAAGACAACAGCTGAAGACAATAGCTGAAGACAACAGCTGAAGACATCAGCTGAAGATATCAACTGAAGACAAAGTCCGAAGACAGTTTTCAGTAGTTGTCACAACAACTGAAGAAGTACTCTTCAGTAGTTGTGATGATCCTCTTTCAGTATTATCACAACAGCTGAGAAGTATTCTTCAGTAGTTGTGATAGTCTTCTTTCAGTAGTTTATGTAATGATCAGTCTTCCAGCATGCTGCACAGAACATGAAGTAGTATTGCTACGAAAGTTTTACACACACTTCAGAAACATTTCAAGTGTAAAATCTTTCAAAGCCAAGACCAATATCTTCTGAAGTCAGAAATGAAGTCTTCCTTAGGCTCAAGACAATGTCTTCCGAAGCCAAGAAACCAAGACAGATTCTTCCGAAGACTTTTATCATACATGCTTTTATCTGATGTACTTTTTCTGAAAAGCTGAACACTTTGCCGCTGCCCACTCTGGTTGGTCACCAACTTATATGAGTTGATGAAAAGGTCCATGCTTTACGAAAACTGTACATTTGAGGTCTTGGGTCAAACCTTTCTACTTATGTACTTTTATCCTTTTTGTAATATATTAGGATGTGAGCTATAACATGTCATAGTCACTAGCCAAAAGGCAATCTGCCTTTTGACTCTACATGGATTATGTTTGTCTAGTTCATGTATCCAGCTAGCCTTCAAAGTATGGCCGTCTGTAGTTTGTAGTATATAGTATCTCCAAGTCTTATAATGTATGCATGCTGAATACTTGTAACTTTAAATTTGAGAAGCAATATACAACATCCTTGAAAACCAACCACTTGTGTTGTTATCTTGTTCTTTCTTTCTGTGTTTACTTTTGTGTTCTTAGCATCATCATAACCGTTTCTCCATTTGATCTGTTAAGTGTTCTAATACACTCTCCTCATTGTGTTGTTGTGTTGTAAGTGCTAACTCTTCAACCCGGTCCTGCATAAAATGTGTAAACATTTTGTATATTGAGTTGAAAACATAATATATAGTTGAGTAATGAGTATTGGGCTAGAAATATATTGAAGTCTTATTCGGATTAATCGGATATCCGAATAATCCGAATAACCCGAATAAAAAAATGTGATATCCGAAATCCGATCCGAAATCCGAATAAGGAATTCGGATTCAGATGAGATCCGATCCGAATATCCGAATAAGGATTCCGATCGGTTATTCGGATTGGGATACGATCGGATTTCGGATATTTTCGGATATTGGATTTTTGAACCCCCCTACGATCAGACGTGGGTTTCACTAACAGCAAACGGTTGACCGCTGACCGAGTCAGCGGATCAGCCGGGTCAGTCGGGTCAGACGAAAATAAACAACCCATAATACAAATACTTAATCTTATAACATAATTCCTTTTAAATATAATGAAAAAAGTATGAGGCCACTAAATTGCAAGAACATGCGAGAAACGATCAAAATTATTATTTGTTATGAAGTATATATGTTAATATTAAAGTATTTATCATTCTACTTAGTTAATTCATCTTCCCCTCCTTTCTCTAAATAACTCTTAACAAGCTCCATGCGCATGTGTAAAGATAAAACGTACACCTATAAATAATAGATTTACGCATGTGTAAATACTTATAATATACTCGTAGATTTGAATGTGATGTATACCAATGTTAAATTATATGCATTCCTCAAACTGAATCACATTATTAGTTAGAAGGAAAAAATAAATACCATTAATGTTAGTACGATAATGTATTGTAATAATTAAAATTGAGCTACAATGTTGTAAACCATAGAAATGTAATGTATAATATGTTGTAAACCATAGAAATGTAATGTAGAATAATGTAATTGAAGATGTATCACCCCAAAACTACAAGATTCGGAATAAGAACAGGAAAGCACCCCCGACACGCTCGGGTACGCACCCGAACAAGAAATCCTTAGCCGTGGCTCAAACAACCTACGACAAACCTCAGCCGCATCTCACCTTAACCCTACCTTGCATGACAAAAAATGATTACAACATAGCCTAAAGGAAAAAGGAAGAAGTATAGCGGTGGTTATCGGCGGAGATACAAGCCCAAGTCGTGGCTGAAGGAACTAACCCAAGTCGCGTCTGGTTCAGGCCCAAGCCACGCTCCTTCTCAAAACAAGAAAATAGGGTGAGTTTCATCTACACACTTAGAAAATCTTAATGGAAGCATGATAATACAAAACAAGGTAATATGGCAACAAAGGAAGTCACTCATCGTTCACAAGGAATAAAATATAAGCACAAGACGACAAGACATGCAAAGCCAAAAGTCTTACAGAGGATCATAGCACCCACAAAATCTTCAAGTCAACTACAAAGACAATACCACTAATTCTAAGTTAGAAACCCTTTGTATCAAGAAGGTATAAAACCCCATGACTAGGGGAGTTCTAATCAGACTCGTCGACCACAGAGTACTAGAAATAGAGCCAAGTGCTATTCTGCCCTGATTACAAGCACTATAAATACTCCTTCACCCAACAGGTAGAGACATCATCAAAAAAAAGGAAAACACTTTCATTCTAATCATAAAATCTTAGAACCTTCTCTTCAAGTTCTCTTGCTACATTAT
>JABSNV010000977.1:0-22500 GCA_024085815.1 Flaveria linearis
CATCCTTCACAGTCATACCTCCAATAACACATGGATGGTAAAGCTACTAGGATCCATAATCTTCTGAGGTATATTTGCTTTAAAACTGGCAGAACACTCCTCACTGAGTACCAAAGTAGACAATGCTTCAAGTTTTGTCTTGTTAGATAGCATGTCCTTTGAGGTACTTCGCACATTTAAGCATGTTCGAAAGTGCCTCGACAAAAGGAATATTGATGTGAATCTGACGAAGTATTCGAGGAACTTCTTGTACCGCTCATCGTCCTTTCTCTTCCTCAAGCGAGCTGGATACGATAGTAGGCCTATAAACTGGTGCTCGTTCCTTCTGGGGGTGGACCTCTGGCTGTGCTGTACTTGCTGTGCGCAGCCTCTGTTGCACCTGGCCAGGGTTCACCTCCATCTCGATTCTTCATCCACAGGCTCACCTTCAGTCGTAGGTGGTGAAACCACAACTCCACCTAGATTCCTCCTAGTATGACTGCCTTCACGAACCCCTTAGGGTTTGTGTCAGTGGAGCTCGGTAAGGTGCCCGCTTTCCTTCTCGAAAGGATCTCAGCTATCTGACCAACATGACTCTCTAAATTATGCAGTGCTGCCCCCTGATTCTGAATCATCATGCCCTGCTCCTAGAACTTAGCCAGAATCTGCTCATGACACCTCTCATCCTTCTATAACTGTACAAGCATAGACTCGATGCTAGGTGTCTTCTTCTCACAGCTGGGCTGTGCATAGCTCTGATACGGTCCTTGATTCTGCTGTCCTCTCCAGCTCGAGCCTTGATCTCTCTTCAACCCTGATTATTCTAAAGAAGCTCCTACTAGGCTGATTCCCCATGAAGTCCACCTGTTCCTGAGTAACCGTGCAATCAGCCATGTTATATGTCCACCTCTACAAATCTCACAAACCCTGTCTATCTTCAGCTGCAGATCCTTCACAATCCTAGATAGGGCCTCCACTTGTGCTGCTAAAGCTGTGCTAGAGTCCACCTGCAACATGCCCCTGTGTGATCCCTCAGCTGGATCCTGATAGCTGGACATGGTCAGATCCTCAAAAAGCTCCAACACTCCTCGGTGTTTTAGTGTTGAACATGCTTCCTCCCGAGGCAGTGTTTAGTCTCTCTCTGTAGACGTAGTCACAACCATTGTAGAAATTCTCAGCCAGCTGCCAATCTTCAATACCGTGATATTGACAATCATTGCAGAGATCTTTGAACCTCTCACGCATCGTGAAACGACTCTCCCCCGGCTTCTGTTTGAAAGAATGAATAAGGCTTCTATGATGAGCATATTTGGAAGGAGGGTAGTATTTAGCAACGAATCTATCCCTTATGCCATCCCAGGTGGCGATAGAGCCAGGTGGCAAAGACTCAGCAAGGTGGCTGCTTTGTCTGCAAGAGAGAAGGGAAACAGACGCGTCAGACGTGCATCGTCGTCACACCACTGATTTTGAACGTGTCGCAGACACGCTGAAAACAGTTATGTGCGTGCGTGGTTTTCGTGAGAAAGCCCATGGAATTGGACAGACGAGGCAATGGTGTCATCACATGAGAAGGGATCTGTAAATTGTTTGCCTCGATGACTGGTGGTACCACAGGTGCTCGCACGCCTCCAGTAGCAGGTTTCGCGTAATCAGAAAGAGTCCTTCAGAGTTATGGTTGTGCCATCTCTTCAGCTGCAATATGTCTCCTACGAAGCAATTGCTCTGGGTCAGAAAGTCCCTCAAACTCGCTGATCCTGCAGATCGGGTCCGCCGGATATTGTGCATATACTGATAAAAATAATTAAAAAATAAAATAAAATAAAATAATTAATTGAAATTTATCCCAAAGCAAGCAATAAACAAATTAAACCTAAGAAACAAACAATAGAAAAGTTTATAAAATTTGCAAAAATTACCTAAAAATAGCAAATAAACAACTAAGCACTAAACAAGCAAACAAGGGTGGTTCGACCCCCGACGCCAGTGGTTCTCAAAGTCGCCAAAATCGTGTCCACGGCAACGGCGCCAAAAACTTGATGGTGTGAAAATGTAGTTTAAATTATAAAAACCAAGTTTTAATTATTTAAAATCGAATTACTTCTCAAATACACACTCACGGCAAGCGTACCGGTCGCGTGTAGTATGGAAAGTAAACCGAGTATCGACCGTGGACACGAATGGTGGTGGCCCTTGTTACAACTGTTGTCGAATCCTAACCAATGATTTTAAGGGATTTTTGATAATTAAGAAGAAGATAAAAAACTAGTAAACCAACTAAGCAACAGAATCAAATAATAAGATAAAACACGAATTGAACAAAGCATGCACTAATACTGAAAATTAGAAGAAATTAAATCTAAACAGGAAACTAACACATGATACTGTACATGGAGGAAATCAAATGTAAGGAGGCACTACCTAGACTCGGTATCGGGTTGACCAGTTTTGACTGACTCTTGGTTAACTGACCGTTTGACTCCAGTTTCTGAATTAGATACCAAAACTATACCAGATCTCCTCTCGGACTCACTGACACACCTTAAATGCCCTGAAAACCAATCTTATTATTGGACGGGTTATTTCTCACCCCTCGGTCTCAAAATACCCTGAAACTTTACGTACTCGATAACTGTTTTATCTCTCGACCTAAACAGCTCAATGTGAAAAAGGTTACCCTAGTAACACTAAACACACGAAGTAAATTAATGAATTTGGTTAATTATTTGAATTGACAAGAAAAATTATTAAGTTTAGGATTAGTCACTCTCGTGCACTCGTTACCCAAACCAATAATCCCTAAATCAACCAATTATCTTTTTCCTCTCAGACTCAAGATAAGTTGACTTCTGAAAATTGATTTAAAATATAAAAAACTTCTATGGGCGATCAATCCACTTAGGTCAAACACCAAGTAACAGCCTAACATGCAATTCTAGTCAATTAAACACATAATTAAACCAACTAAAAACACAGGAGAAGATCAATTATGATTCAAATCAGATTCAACAGAAGTTAATAAGCATCTTTAATCAAAAAGCATTAATCTTTATACGTAGAATTCATCAACCAAGTCAAACAACCCAAATCGAATCAAATAAAGTTAACTGTCACCTAATCTAGGTAGATTAAGAACAATTAGCCAGTAATCATAATAAAATCAGGTTTACAATAATAAACCATAAACAAACAGTGAAGAACACGATTGAAAAGGAAGAAACAAAGGGGAACAGAGTGGTCAAACGAGTGAAAAGCCAAAGCAAGGGTCTATTCTTGAATCCCATGACCTAGCTGCTCCAAATCGCCTGAAAATGCTTCTGGACCTCCTCTCTGGCCGTCCAAAAGTGATCTCCCCTTCTTTTTGTAACACTGATCTCAACTTATAAAAAAGACGAATTTGACTTTTCCGTGACCTCCTGCTGACCGCAAGAGTAAGTCCTGTGGACCACAGGAACTTTTGGGTTCCTGGGCCGCGTTGACATGGCTTGCCGACCGCAGGGAAGGTTCTTCGTTTTTAAACTCCCGATCGCCCGATAATTGCTCGGTTTCCTCCCGTAAGCACTCGTGACCTGTAAAATAAGAAATGAAGCAAAGTAACTAAAATCTAAAAAATAAAACGCGAATTCACTAGAAATTAAAATAAAATACACGGGAAAATTAGATGTGCTTACAACACATCAGTGGTGGTGAGGATGATTCTGTTGAAGATGATGTAGTTAATTTTATGTCTTGTTTCTCAATTTCTTCTTCCTTCACCTTGTCTTTCTTTGGATGATATTTTGATTTTGAAGATGAACCTTGATTTGTGAAAGTTTCATCATCTCTTAATTTTGATTGAGACACAGGTGTTCCCTTTCAAAATTATCAAAGAAATTATCAGCAACACTTGACTTCTTGTCAGTCAAATCCACCTTTTTGTGAGGTGTTTTGGATTGATTTGATGATCTTTTCTTCAAAAGTTTATCCTTAGCAGATGATTTCTGTTTTGAGTTGTACTTTTGTTTTAGTTGCACTTTCTTTGGCTTTGAATCTTCTTGACTTTCTGTAGATTGAGATTCTGATTCAGACAGTTTAGCTTTTGACTTCTTTGTGCTCAATGTCTTGTTCTTTTTGTTAAAATAACATTTCTGAGTTGAATTTATTTTTGTTGTAGATTGCACAGTGTTTGTTGAAGTAGCAATCAGTAGTCATGTGGTTATTCATATTGCAAATGGAACAGTAACTGCTGAAGTAGCAATCATCAGTATTGTGATTTTTCATATCACACCATTTGTAATACATTTCCTCAGAATTCTCTTCAGACTCAACTATATTCTTTTTCTTATTCAGCTTGTGAGTCTTCAACTCCTTTTCCAATGGAGCACTTGATTTCTCCTTGTATTTTGTAGGAGCACTTGATTTCTCCTTGCATTTACTAGGAGCACTATCAACTGATTCTTGTTTAACTTTTGATGACTTTTACTGCTTGAGATCCAACACTTTCTGATTATGTTTGTTGGCAGTTACTCTCTTTGGTGCCTCTTCCGTAGATTTGGTTTTTGTTTTCCGTATATGTTCTACGGATTCAGTAGATTTTTTGCCTTCCGCAGATCTTCTACTGCAGTACTTTTCTGCTGCTTAGTTACTGCTTGTTTCTTCTTACCTTTATCTACGTTGGATAAAGGTACCTCCTCACTTGATCCGCACTTAACAACTTCTTTTGTTAAAGAACATTTATGCAGATTTAGTTCTTCAAGTCCTTCATTTAGTTTAGCAATCCTCTTGTAGATAGTCTTCAGCATGTTTCTTTGCTTTGGAGGATATTGTAGTTTTCATTCTTTAAGCACTTTTGGAAGAACAGTCTCAACAGGAACATTCTTACCGATGTTCAGTTGACCATCATCATGTTCATCAGAATCATCCAAGTCATCACATTTATCATAGTCAAATTCTAAGTCATAATGTTTAAAATTTTCTGATTCAGAAGACTCAGTTTCACTCACCTCAGCTTCATTGTTAGTGTTTGTCTGATTAGATTTTGTTTCAAACTTGGTGCTTGGCATAAAATGATTTGACAATGTGTTGGTTATTGTTTCAGGTAGAGTTGTGTAGTTATCATTTATTGGAGGTGCAACTGCATTATATCCCAACCCATACCTGTTCTTTGATTCAATATGAGAATTTAACAACTTCTCATATTGCTGAGATGAAAGTTGAAACTTCTGAAGTTTCACTTTAGGTGATGCATGATTAGCCATGGATTTGGTTAAGGAAGTGGTCAGATGCTCAACTTGGGCTTTTAAGCTGTAGTTTTCCGAAATAAATTTTTCTAAATCCTTTTGCAAAGAGTTAATTTTGATTTGATATAATTTATGTTCTCTTACATGGGATTCATTCAAAATTATGTGTTTTTTTACTTTATCAGCCAATTGTTGAGCATGGAATCTATATCTTTCAACTTCCTCTACACATACTGATGAACATAATCTTTCTCTTACCTCTCTAGCCGTTAGTGGAACTTTATTTTCCATGTGAGCCATCAATGCTTGATTCTCTTCTAAGACTTCCTTCTCATACATACTCCAGTCACATGTTCTATCTTGCAGTATGATCAGCCCTGACTCCTTTGAATTACTGGATCCTGCTGATTCATTTGTGGCTGGTGGGGATGAATTTGCCAGCTGAGGTTGTCTGAAAGATCTTTGAGAAGTTGATTGCTGATAAGATTGATGTTGATGAGGCTGAGACTGCTGATGTTGTCTCATGTCCGGATTTGATTGATGATTACATTCTCTAGAGAAATGTCCATAGAGATTGAACTTGAACCATCTTACCTTCAACTTGTCAACACCAATCTTTGATGTTTTGCTTGCTGCAGCCAAGTTTTTATTTCTTCTGAGATATTGCTTGGCTCTATATGCAATCATTGCCATTTGCCGTTGGAGATCCATCTCCTCAACTACATCAGGATGTAGTTCTTCTAAGTCTTGCTGGCAAATATTTGTTGATGTTAGAGAACTTCCCAGGTAAGCTTGAAAACTTGAACTAAAAGCTGCAAAAGCTGCTTTTTGTTCTTCAGAATCCAATATCACAGTGATTGGTTCTGATTGATTGTTCTGTTATGAGGACTTTGCTGTAGCTGTAGATGTATCTCTTCTGTCAGCAGTTCTTCCTTTTTCCTTTCCATGTTTACTTTGAGATGATTTCTTTGAAGGCTTTGATGCATAGAAGCTCACTTCCTCTTCATCATCACTCAAAGTACAAGAGTTCTCACTATCATTGTTAGAAATAAAGGCACTTCATGCACTTTTTGTTTCTTTAAAATGATAGGGTGAGACATGGGTTCTCACACTCTTGTTTCATGATTTTTCATCCCTTTCAAGAGCCTCCACTTTGGCAACTAGTGTATCTAAACCGGTTGATTTGAGATCCATAGTGTTCTTGAACATGGACACAGTTTGCTTCCAACTTTCAAGCAAAGTATGGAGCATCTTTTTGTTTAATTCCTCATTAGTGTATTTCAACTCCAAGATTTTCATCTCATCTACCAGTTGCATGAATTTATGGGGTTATTGAGGAATTGATTCACCCTCAATATGATGAAGGTGTCTTTCCTAATTCTTCTGATTTCATCACTCCCTTCACAAAGTGTATGAAGTATCTTCCACAAAGAATTAGCTATATTATAGTTCTCACACCTGATTAAGATCTCTTTAGGCAAAGCCATACTTAGCAGACTGTATGCTTTGATATCAGCTTTGACCTTCTTGACATCATCAGGTAACAGATCTTTAGTACTTATGGGTTGATTTTTATCACTATAATCCGGCCCAAGAGTGGGTGGAATATAAGGACCTTCAGTTATTGATTCCCATAAGTTAAAATCAATGTAGTTTACATGATTCCTGAACTTGATTTTCCAGGATTTAAAATCAGCCTTTATTTCCAACTTTGGAGGTTAGTATGATCCACCAAAGGTACTCATTTTAGTTAAATTTTATGAATTCAACTATAACTGTTACTGTGAACTAATCTATCAATAACTCAGATCTACTATTCAATTAATGTGAATAGAGATCTAAATTAATCAAGCAATGTAATAGTACTTGCTGAAAGATAAATCATGGTTTTAATTCATTAACCAAAAATCCAATTAAACAACTTTAATAATGATAGATCAATCGATCTAAATCAATGAGCACTTGGCTCTGATATCACATGTGAATCCAAGGATCGCAATCAAGAATTATAAGTATTAAAATAAAGACACGCCAATGAATGCGGAATAATCATTAACTGTTGTTTAATTGTTTTAATTTTTAATATCAACTATTTAAAAGCTTGTTATGATGAACACAATTATATATACATAATAAATAAGCAGACACGAATTAATTCAAATGTATTTCATTAATACTGAATAATGATTACAAAAGAATAATCAAGAATGCTATGAACAATGATTCTTCGAGCGTATTGTTGTTGTTGATGTGACGGCGGCTAGGGTTTGATTGATGATATGATGTGTGTCTGCCGCAATATTGCTTATTGTGTTCTACCCCTTTGATGTGAAACCTAGGACTCATATTTATAAGCAATTATGAGTCAGTTAAGGAAACACTGGATCTCTTAGTATTTGAAATTGACAGGTTGACTTGTTAACTTGTCGAACTTGTTCAACTTGTCAAATTCATACAAGTGTCATCGTCTTCTGTAGGAATCTTGTCTTCTGCGGGAACTCTTGTTCTTCCGTAGGAAACTTGTCTTCCGCGGGAACTCTTGTTCTTCCGTAGGAGCTTGTTCTTCCGCAGGAACTCTTGTTCTTCCATAGGAGCTTGTACTTCCGCAGTAACTCTTGTTCTTCCTTAAGAGCTTGTACTTCCGCAGGAGTCTTCACTTTATCTTGAGATCATGTGGATACTGATCATCCATGGAAGTCTTGTAAGAAACATATCTACGGATTAACAAAGTTGTTCATCCGTAGATGTTTCTTACTGTTGGTCCCAAACAGCCTTGAATCAAGTTTTTGTTGAAGATTTTGGATTAAAAGATAAGAAATATATGGGAATTAACAAGAAAAATGAAGAATTTGATGAATAAAGATGTGAACATTCAAATACCCCAATAGATCTCATAAAATATGAAAATTACACCTCCTAGATCTATTTGGTTCATACAAGCCTTGTCCTAATTACCACTAACACTTTCTATATATAGCCTAATGACTATAGGCTAATTGCAATTAGGACCCTAAACAATAACAAAGACTAAAACATGACAAAAAAAATTACATTAAAACCCCTATTTTTAGTCAAAATTAGTAATAAATATATTTTGTCTAAACAAATATATTTCTTCAACTCAAACCTCCATTGTCTTCTTAACTTGAACGTCACACGTCAATCCATCGTTCGAATCCGCCAACTTGACTTGGCGTTGACATTGACCGGTTAACGTTGACTTTTGTTGACTTTGACTATGTTGATAATGTAGACTATTTTTTCATGTCCAACAATTATTCTCCCCCTTAGTCTATCATTATCAACGTCTTACATCGTGTTCAACCTTTATCTGGAAAGTATCAGTCTCAACCTTTATATATATATATATATATATATATATATATATATATATAATATATATATATATATATATATATATATAACCATCACCTCAAAAGTAGAGATTATATATAAAAAGAAGAGAGATAAGACCGGTGACTCTGATTTGTGTCACTAATAATACTCATAAGATAATATCCACCCACAAAGCACATTATCTACAATATTTTTACTCATTTTTCACATATGACTTCTGCTTAAAATCACACCTGTCTTCAACCTCCATAGCTTCTCATCTTCATCTTCAACCTCTGATCATCCTCTTTCTCCTCACAATCAACCACCTAATTGCTCATCGGAACCCATCAACTTCCAACCACACTCGTTGTCCATCTCGCTGGTCAATCTCTATGGCTCACTGTCCATCTTCATCCTCTCGAAGCTTCATCAACCATGGCTCAATCTAGTGCACGACTGAGAGATCCGGAGATCAAACAAGATCTCCTCACAGTCCCATTGTTTGTGACGTTTATCAACAAAACCCCGTCACTGGAAAAACCAGTTTTGGAGATCTGGCAGAGGATGTACTAATCGTTGATGGTTTGGGGTCAACTGCGACAGTTGACCGGTTTCTGCTCTTGTGTTCGCCGGAGTCATTGGTCAACGGACTCGTCGCCGAAGCAAAAGATGTGTTGGGTCTTAGAAGATCAAAGCTCGTATTTCATACGCAGATGGTTAACAATTTCAACTTCCCAGAAAGTTCATCGTTTTTTTTATTATCGTCAGAGGGATTCATAACTTCCAGAACCAGCGCCGGCGTCGGAATCCCCAAATCTTTTTCATACACACTGTTGATTCCGACCCATGATGCAGAATCACAAGGGTATTGGGGTACGGGGTAGCCGGTGACAGGCCTGGTGTGATCCGTCATTAGGGTGCGGGTTTGAAGGGTTAGGTTGGGTTGGGTGTTGGGGTGGAGCATGGGTGCAGTGGGTTTCGTGGTGGTGGTTGACTGGTAGAACTTGTTTTGCTAGAACTTTATTATTGGTTTTATCTTTGTTAAACCAAGATGTAGTTTCGCTGGTTTTGAAGTTAGTTTCGCTGGTTTTGAAGTTAGTTTCGCCGGAAAATGTAATTTCGGTCGGAATTTCATCGGAAAAGCGTACTTTCGCCGGAGAAATTTGAACTTTCGTTCAGATTGTGCTAATTTCGCTCGGTAATTTCTCTTGTTGAATGTTTGAAGGTCTGAAGAACACCAAGAACACACACATAACTGTGTGTGACAGAAACACTTCAGATCTATCCTTTTTCTTGTAAAAACTTATATATATGATGATGTAGTTTCTAGATCTGATAAATCTGATGATGATTTGGAAGATTAAAATCTCAGATCTATTTTCTCTCTCTAAAACTTCATTTTCTCTCTCTAAAACTTCTTCTTCAATCTTCAATAAAAATAACTAATCTTTAACCAAAATGATTCAATTGGATTCCCCTTAGGCTCTGATACCATATTGTTGGTCCCAAACAGCCTTGAATCAAGCTTTTGTTGAAGATTTTGGATAAAAAGATAAGAAATATATGGGAATTAACAAGAACAATGAAGAACATGATGAATAAAGATATGAACATTAAAATACCCCAAATAGATCTCATAAAATATGAAAATTACACCTCCTAGATCTATTTGCAAGCCTTGCCCTAATTGCCACTAACACTTTCTATATATAGCCTAATGACTATAGGCTAATTGCAATTAGGTCCCTAAACAATAACAAAGACTAAAACATGACATTAAAAATTACATTAAAACCCCTATTTTTAGTCTAAATTAGTAATAAATATATTTTGTCTAAACAAAATATATTTCTTCAACTCAAACCTCCATTGTCTTTCTTAACTTGAACGTCACATATCAATCCATCGTTCGAATCCGCCAACTTGACTTAGCATTGACATTGACCGGTTAATGTTGACTTTTGTTGACTTTGACTACGTTGATAATATAGACTATTTTTTCAGGTCCAACTATTATTCTCCCCCTTAGGCTATCATTATCAACGTCTTGCATCGTGTTCAACCTTTATCTGGAAAGTATCAGTCTTAACTCATGACTCAACACTTACACTTAGCCAATTACAAGAATTCACCAAGTATATTGTGTTTGCCTGTCATCATACACATTAAGCAACACATATATATGGGTTAACCTATATACTCAATGCATATATATATATATATATACTGATAGTCAGTTACAATCATTTATTACAAGAATTGATTAAAGTTCTAAGCCTATACAAATTGATCTAGACCTATTCTCTGTAGATCTAACAAGAATGATTTTGACTATGAACTTACGTTTTTCAATCAAGATTACACACTGTCGATCACAATATTTCAGAACAGATAAAAAGATTAAGTGTAATGGGGTGAATCGAGTGTCGACTGTGTTCAGGGGTTTTTTAGAGTATGAATGAATGAAAAATGAGAAGTGTTGTTTATATACTACGTGAAAATTCTAGGCGCATGAGCACTGTATGGGCGCATGAGGTTAGGCGCATGAGCACTGTTCAGTCGCATAAGCACTATTTAGGAGCTTTTGCACTATTCAGGCGCATAAGACTATATGAAACGCCTAACACTTGGTGAATATTTTCAATTGAAACGTCTGGTACTGTGTGGGCGCATGAGCATGTTAAAACGCCCAACACATTAACCAATTTTTTTCAGACGTATGAGAACTGTTCAGGCGCATGAGGATATGAAAAACGCCCAAACATTTGTAAAATTTCTGAAAACTCATCATGCTCCTACTTGGACTTATGGACACTATTTAGGTGCATGAGTTTTCATACACTTGTATATTTTTCAGATCTTTCACCTGAACACTATTTAGACATATTAGCACTGTTCACATACTAATATTCAAACATTTATCATAATTTTGACTTTTTATCAAAATTTACATTTTTGACCCTCAATTTTCACTTTTGACATTTTAAACCTTTTTTTTATTTTTTAAAATACAATTTCCCTTCATTTTAGTCTCAAATTTAAACAAAATGGTCTCATTTACAAAATTCAAAAGAAGCTTTTCCACTTGAAAGTTTTATAGGCTCATTTTGTCATTATCAAAATTTTACATTATCAAA
Organism: Flaveria linearis; assembly: GCA_024085815.1. Lineage (NCBI taxonomy): Eukaryota > Viridiplantae > Streptophyta > Magnoliopsida > Asterales > Asteraceae > Flaveria > Flaveria linearis. The sequence continues at coordinate 11,672 of JABSNV010000977.1, forward strand.
CACACACATGCTTTGAACATTGAGCTTCATCCTTTTCATTTAAACATTTTAATTTTGATTTTCTTAGAAACTCTTACTTTTATTACTCCCCCTAAACTTTTAAGTTTTACAAACTTAGAAGTTTCCCAAGTTGTCATAAGAAGATCACACTGATCATTGTTAAATTGCCTGCACACATAAAACATGCATAAAATCAAAATTAAAGTAGAATAAAAATCTAATATTTACAATAGAATCAATGTCTGCAGTGAGACCATATCAGTGAAGATCAACACATTAAAAAAATAAAGTGTGAATAGTCACATACAATTAATAAATCCTAATCAAGTGTGTTCCAGGTCAGTGATTTCACAGCAAAGGTGACACAAGAATCAAGGATAGACAATGAGTGTTTTGATAAAAGAATCAGCTCACTTACTTTTTCAATTCTTGGATTGATTAGGGTAGAATTAGATATGACATGATGTGACTCATACAAAGACTTAGAGGGATTAACTGTCATCAAGACATATAAGAAAGCATAAATTCTCAACTTATTACCTGACATATATTCATAACCAGAGTTCATGTTGATAACTTAGCAGAGAATGATCATGGATAAACCATTTGATCAACTCTAACCATCCATTTGAATGGGTTATGCACATTGGCATCTTTTGCATCAAAGGAGAATATCCAAGTCTGTAATCACTTACAACAGAGGATATCTCATCACTTCAGGTCTATGATGACTCATAACAAGAAGTGAGATGATGCTTGTAACAGATCTCATGGTTAGTCATATCACCACCAGGTGTGAGTGTTGTAAATTGACAAGCAATCAATCTGATAAGCTAATACAACTCAAAAGTACTCAGATGAACACACATACATGCATAGATGATTTAGTTTAATCATAAGAATTTATTTTTTCAGTATAGTAGCATGAGATTGTCTACACATCATATCTGATCATGTCAGACTTTATTGTCGAGTGAAATATGCAACTGATCTCACTAATGTACTATCATTTCTCACATGTGGCAAAAACAGATTCATTTCTAAAAATGAATTAACAAAGAAACACTATGTTTTTGTAGTTTTTGTTTTATATTTTTATCTTTGATTTTGAATTTTCTAATTTTGTATTTGGTTTTTCTGTAAAAAGAAAACAAACACACACAAAGTACAATCAGGCAATTAACTTTGACAGTTTATCTTGCTATGACCTTTTGGATAAGGAAGGGTTCTGAATCTTCTGATCATGTTAAAACTCAAAGAACTAAAAAAATTAAAAACCAGTTTTACACATGGTTAATTAGACCAACTGACTCCACTAAATACTCAAACCGTCATAGTAAGAATGATTTAGTAAATAGGTCTGCCAACTGTTTTTCAGTTGTAATTTGAATCAAAATGATTAAACCTTTTTCAGAGTTATCTCTGAGACAATGATATCTTTTGTTTTTGAATGTTGGACTGGATTAGCTGTAATTGATAGGATCAATTAGAGCAATCTGTATCAATTATATGAACAATTCAAAGCAAAATACAATCTATTGTAATCAAATCATGCAAAATCAACAAAATTCATATTTCATTGATAGCAAAAGACGATTACAAGTGATAGAAAGCAGTTCTCATAAAACATATGAAAAAACTACTAAACTACACTACGTCTATGCTATTTATACTAGAACTAAGGAACTAAATTTACACAACTAGTCCCTACACTAGTATAAAATACAAAATAGACACTAAACAATAAAGACTAAATGTTAATCTTTTAAGTGACCTAACAATATAATAATCTTCAAGGCTTTATACATTGTATATCCAGTCTGATAGTTTTCAAGCCTTGAAAGAACTTCCAGTGGTAGTCCTTTACACATGAGAGAATATGCTTTGATGTCATTCTTTACCTTTTTTAAATCATCACCATGAAGATTATCTTCTGGATAAGGCTCTTGTGAATCTTTAGAATACACAAATCCTCTGTCTGGACCATCAGTAGTCACAGGAATGTATGGACCTTTTTCAATTGATTTCCACAGATCAGTGTCTATGGAATTCAAATGATGTTTCAGCCTAAGAGACCAATTTTTAAAATCAGCTCTGTTTTTAAGTTTTGGAACTCTATTCTCAGAATCTTCTGATTTAGCCATTTTTTATATTTTTGTTGTTTTTCTAATCTTTTGAATTAAAAAAATATTTTTGGATTTTTTGAGATTTTATGAAAAATTTCTAAGTGTTATGGCTGAAAAGTCCGAAACAGTAGTCAAACGTCCAACAGTGGTAATACGTCCAGCAGTAAAACGTCCAACAGTGGTGATAAGTCCAACAGCTGATAAGTCTAAGGGATTGCCTTAGAAAAATTTCCAACACAATGCTGAAACTACCAACAGTAGTTATACGACCACAAGCTGAAACTACTTATAAGGCTCACAGTGGTTATACGGCTAAGGTAAAACGACTGAAACAGTTGAGAAAAGTCCAACAGTTCTCAAACGACCAATCACTTAGGCAAATTTCAGTGTTTTCATCCCTAATACGGCACATTCATCAGATTCATATGAATGTAACGAACTCAGAAATCTCAAAATCCTTCAATTGTTGATGAATTGAGCTGAAATTTCGCAATTAGTTCATGATTATACCGATAATCAATCCTATAACCTCAATTTCAGTGATTATCAACAACTTTCTATGAATTTCAGAGATTTTAGGTCGAACACTCAAGAACACTCAGTCGAACTGTTTTTTACTTGATTTTTTATGAGATAAACTACAATTTGTGATTCAAAACATGTTTCTAATGATGAAACACAGCTTCGATTCACAATATTTCACTTGAATTGCCAATTGATTACAGATTTCAGTGGATTTTTGAAGTTTCTATCTTTGACAGAACCTCAAAAACACTCAAAAACTGACATCCACCCGTTGTAGATTTTTATCTTGACAACATCCGCCATAATCACTATCAGTATATCCATGTAACTCAAAGTTTCCCTCATAAGGATACCATAGCCCTAAAGCCGGTTTACCTTTGAGATACCTGAATATCCTTTTGGCAGCAATTAAGTGTGATTCTTTCGGGTCTGATTGATAGCTGGCACAGACACAAAAAGCATGCATTATGTTTGGTCTAGATGCAGTAAGATACATCAAAGAACCATTCACAGATTTGTATAAGGTTTGGTGAACTGATTTTCCTTTTGGATCAGGCTCAACCTTGCAGTTTACGTTAGCCAGAGTTTTTATGGACAGACAATCTTGCATTTTGAATTTCTTTAAGAGCTTGTCAACAAACTTCTCTTGATTGATGAATATACTATCTGCAGATTGTTAAACTTGTAGTCCAAGAAAGAAATTGATTTCTCCCACAGAACTCATTTGAAATCGAGACTTCATGATTTCTTCGAATTCATTGCACAGTTTGAACTTGTAGAACCAAATATGATATCGTCAACGTACACTGGCACACATAAGAGATCATCAGCATCCTTCTTTATGAATAAAGTTGGATCGATTTTCCCTCTCGTGTATCCATGTTGGATTAAGTGTTGTGACAATGTCTCATACCAGATTCTAGGTGCTTGATGGAGTCCATACAAAGCTTTGCTAAGCTTGTACACACGATTTGGAAATTCTGCATCCTCAAAACCTGGAGGTTGCTTCACATACACATCATCGGTGATTAGACCATACAAGAATGAACCTTTTACATCCATTTGATACACTTTGAATTTCATGAATGATGCATAAGCCAGGAAGACACGAATGGATTCAAGTTTTGCAACTGGAGCAAATACTTCATCATAATCAATTCCTTTTTCTTGAGTGTATCCTTGTGCAGCAAGTATCGCTTTATTTTGAATGACAATTCCTCAATCATTGGTTTTGTTTCTAAACAACCATTTTGTGCCTATAGCATTTTCTCCTTCAGGTAAATCCACCAGATTTCACACTTCTTGTTTACGGAATTGCAGTAATTCTTCTTGCATAGCCTCAATCCAACCATTGTCCTTTAACACTTCAGTAACGTTTTTAGGAACAACTTGAGAAAGAAAACAAGAGTATAAGCATAGGTTTGCTTGTTTTTGTTCTATTATTCAATGGATAATAATCTGAGATGTTGGATGGTTCTTGTGAATACGAGATGTTGGAATCTCATATCCTTGAACATTAATATCTAGATTTGTTTGATTCAAGTTAGAGAGCTGATGCAGTAGGCTAGAAGAATGTGGATTGAAATTTGGAACTTGAGTCGGTAAGTTAATAAAGTAATCAAGATTAACAGTATCAAGTGCATCACCAGAGATAGATGATGTTCCTGACTCAGGTTGCACAAATTCAGTACCATCATTTGGAAATGGTTGAGAAATATCTTGACCTTCTGACACTGAATGATTTGAATCTTGATTAGATTGATCATTTTCATTGAATCTAATTGTTGAATCCTTGATAAAAGAGAAGAATTGGTAGTCTAGGCTTTGATCATCTGGGTCATCTGAATCTGAGTCATCACTAAAAGATCCAAGATCTCCTTGAGTTTTCTTCTTACCTATAGAATCAAACAAGTTAGATTGATCAAACAAGTTAGAATGAAAAGAGTTTGACAATGAATCTAAATCAAATAACCAAGCAGGACCATTTGAAACTGATAGAAAAGAATTTTCCAAGAATTTAACGTTGAATGTTTCAATTATAACATTAGTCCTAGAGTAATAAACTCGATAGGCTTTTGAAACAAACGAATATCCAACGAAAATCCATTATCAGATTTTGCTTCAAATTTTCCTAGATGATCACTTGAATTTAAAATCATGACTAGACAACCAAAAGATTTAAGGAAATCTATGTTTGGTTTCATGCCAAACATCAACTCGTATGGAGTTTTCATTTTATCTTTCAAGATTAACGTTCGATTCTGGACGAAACATGCAGTTGAGATAGCTTTATCCCAGAAAGTGATTGGTATGTTGACATCTTCTAGCATAGATCGTGCAGCCTCAATCAATGTTTTGTTCTTCCTTTCAGCAACTCTATTTTGTTGAGGAGTTCTGGGAGCACTGAACTGATGAGCTATTCCTTTCTCTGCACAAAACATATCAATGTTAGCATTTTTGAATTCCATACCATTATCACTTCTTATTATCATCACTTTGTGATCTAGTTTATTTTCAACTTTAATGATAAATTCTTTTAGTAGTTCATCCGTTTCAGATTTAGCATGCAAAAAAGAAAACCCATGAAAATCTTGTATAGTCATCAATGATAACTAAACAATATGATTTTCTTCTAATAATCTTGACATTAGTTGGTCTAAAGAGGTCCATGTGCAACATCTGGAGTGGTTTGGAATTTGAGTTTATCGGCTTGGTCTTATAAGACGCTCTATGTTGCTTTCCCTTCACACATGCTGAGCAGTGATCAGTCGTTGCAACTTCTTGGATGGAAGTCTAATGACATGATTTCCTGCTACAAGCTTGTTCATGTTCTTGAAATTGGAATGCTCGAGACATCTATGCCAAAGCTGACTTTCATCATTTGATGCTTTAGCAATTAGGCATGTTATTTCTGTTGATGGATCAACTTGAGACATATCCAGTTTGTATACATCTTGGTCCCTTTTAGCTTTAACAATCACCTAATCTTTGTTGATTTGAAAACCTGACTTCAAGACATAACAGAAAGAATCATCAAATAGAATAGAATATGATTTATCACATATTTCGGATACGCTTAAAAGATTAAAGTTCAACTAAGAACAGAAGTTGACTTTATCGAAGCTTATTATCCCATTGGATACTGTTCCTTCTCCTATTATCTTTCCACCTGCATCACCACCAAAGGCCACGTGTGTTCCATCCTTTAACTTAAATTCTTGCAGTAAGGCATGATTGCCTGTCATGTGTCAGCTACACCCGCTATCCACGTACCAAGTATTGAGTGGTCTTCTCGGGCGTACCTGCACAACAAATAAATTTAAGTTGAGGTATCTACCCAAGCCGAAATGGTCTTGGGTTTTCCAAATTTATCAACGACAGTAAATTGCTTGAAATGAAGATTATTCAAATTTGGCTTCTTTTTAATAAAATTACCAATGTTGTTATGCATTTGTTGTTGATTATTTTTGTATACATTCATACCACTTGATTGACCAATTTTTGAAAAATATTGATTACCAACATTTTATTAGTCATTCTTACAGCTCTTGGTATGAATTGTTCTTTCTGAACTTGTTTTGGTCTCACATAATTACTGCTTTGGAAAGACCTCAAACCTAAAGAGGATTGGTTAGTTAATCTTTGAAATCCATCAGCTTGATTTCTCAAATACAGAGGAGTAACATAACCTTTGCTCAAGTTTTAATTGATAAATCCTCTCTTAGGTGAATTCTTTCTAAAGTAGCAGTTTTCAATGTTGTGAGTTCTCTCATCAAATAGGTACAATATTTGTTCAAATAACAATCTGCTGTAGAATGAGTTCTCATGTCACAGATGTGATAGTACTTATTGAAAAAGCACTCAACAGTGTTGTGATTGTACATATCACATATTTTACAGTACCTTTGTGAGATTTAAACAGTTGTTTGTTAACTTTTGATATTGACGAAATATGTGATTTTTGTTTATATTTTGGCGTCAAAAAGTTAAATTGTTTTTGATTTGTCAAGTTTAGCTTTTAAGTTGACATTTTGTTCTTTGATACATTATTTTTCATCTTTTGTTCATGAACTTCTTTCTTTGATTCCTTAGGAACAAATCTTTTTGTAACAACGGAAGTCTTAGAATCCGAACCCGTTTTCAGATCAGAGTGAGATTTGTTCTTAGGACTTAGTTTAACTTCTTGGAAAGAGTTCATGTTCAACAAACCAGCATACACAAATTTAATTGGTTTAAGTTTAGTTTCTTGATTTGTTGATTTTGTTGGATTTTCTGAACTTTTATTTTGTTCAGTTTTTGCTTTATTTGCTTTTCTTCTTCTTCGTTGACTCTTTGATTTATAAGAACTTGGTTTAATTTCAGATTGAACATCTTCAGGTGAAGATTCTTTTTCGTTTTCTTTCAATTTTAGATCAACAGAATTTGAATCTTTTGATGTTCCTTCCTCTTGTTTAGCTTTTTCTTTGCTTTTAATTATCACTTCTTCCAACACAGAATCAGTTGGATCAGAAGTTTTCTTACATTTCTGTTTTGGTATATATGATTTAATCTTTATGGGATGACCATTTTTGATCTTTTCATCGTCCTTTTCAACAAAGATTTTTACATTTGCCTTTTCTTCTTCATTATCAGAGTTCTTGGTTTTGTTTAGATAAGCTTTGAGTTTAGCTTTGTTTTCAGGGGAATGATCATGCGTGTTAAAGTTTTCTGGTAGAGTGTTGGTTATTGAATCAGGCATTGGTTCATGGGTGAATCCTAAACCTGCTTTTTGTTTATCTTTTCTTTCACTCACCAGTTTGTCAACAATTAGTTTTGAACTTTTGACTTTAGCAAGATCTACCTGAGTAGCAGCATGTGCTATCTTCTCCTGTTCTAAATTTTTGGTCATTTCTTCTAACTGTTTAGAAACAATTTCTAACTCTTTTAATGTTTTGTTCCAAGATTTGTGAAGAGAAATGATCTTTTGATCTGCTATTTTATGGTCAGACTTTAATTTGTTATGCACTGACTCTTCTTGTTTAAGTTTCTCTTAGATTTTATATGAGTAGCTTGATAGTATTCAACATGTTCGAAGCATGATTTGGTGCAAAGTTTCTCCCTCACTTCAGATGGTATTTCAGGGTATTTTGGGGATAAAGTTTTAGAGTTTGAGGATGAAGTTTCAACCTTGGGTTGATCAGATTGAGCCATCAATGCACTCTCATCTGAATCCTCTTTGGGATCAGACTTGTCACTCCAATCATACTCATCTTCTTCATTCTCACCTTCCACTTTTGGATCACAGTTTTCTGACCAATCTTCCCCTTGGATTTCTTCAACAAGAGACAAACTTGAGGTTAGATCATTGGTAAGCTGTTCAGCATAGTCACTCCAAACATATCCATCTTTCACACTGACTACAAGAGCTTTCTTAGGTTCATTAGATGATGTTGATTCATCTTTAAGCTCTTGCATTAGAAGACTTTGATATGACTTTTGGAATGTCTTCTGATTTGATTGGATCCTCTGATTGCCAGAACTTGATTGAGCATTTCCTCTATTATTCCTTGGAGCTTTGCATTCTCTAGAGAAATGACCATAACTGTTGCAACTAAAACACCTTGACTTTGACTTGTCAAAACCAACAGTCTTATTAGCACTAGGCTTATATTTCTTGTTGACATATGAGTGTTTTTGTGTTCTATAGGCAATCATCACCATCTACCAATTTAAATCTATCTCTTCAACATCTTCAGGACCCATCTCAAATAAATCCTGCAAAACAATATCTAACTGTGTTAGATGACTACTTTGATATGCTTGAAAGCTTGCCATAAAGGTAGTGAGACAGTTTTAGACTCTTCATCCTCTAATAGGATGTTTATCACATCTTTAACTTTGCTAGACTTAGCAGAGCTAACAAATGGAGACTCTGTTTATGGCTTTGAACTCTGAGAAATAGGAGGAGACTGAGGTTCAGGTTGAGGTTTGGTTGCATAAGTAGGTGAACTAGTGAATGATGAATCAGTGAAGAATCCTGCTCCTACAAATAAATCTCCCTTTTATTCACTTACACTTTCATTCTTAGCCATGAAATCATTCTCAACAGTGTTTGCTGGAGATGCAACAAATTGATATTGTGACATTGATGATGTTCTGTCATTATTTCTTGAACTCTCATCAATCTCCACAGATTCAATCTTGGCAATTAATAGATCTAGATCCATTGGAAATTCCTCTGTGTGCTTTAACAATGTCACTGTTTGTTTCCATGACGATGGTAAAGCATTGAGAAGTCTAATGTTGATATCTTTAAGATCATGTGTAATACCAGCTGTTGACATCTCTGTAGTAAGCTGAACATATCTGTTCATCATCTGGTTGATGGTCTCACAGATAGATGTTGAAAAAGCTCGAACTGCCTCTTTAGTTTTTGCTTTTTAAGGTTTTGTATCTCTTTACCTCCTTCACAAATAGTCTTCAAAGCTTTGTACATTGTGTAACCAGTTTGATAACCGTCCAGCCTGGCTAGGACTTTAAGAGGTAGTCCTTTACACATCAGCGAGTAAGCTTTGATATCATTCTTGACCTTAGACCATCTTCAGGGTAGGGTTCTTGTGAATCTTTTGTATAGACAAAACCCCTGTCAGGCCCATCGGTGGTTATAGGAATGTATAGTCCTTTTTCAATAGATTTCCAAAGATCAGTGTCAATGGAATTTAGGTGATGTTTTAATCTAAGTGACCAATTTTTAAAGTCTGCTTTGTTTTTAAGTTTAGGAACTCTATTTTCAGAGTCTTCTGATTTCACCATTTTTAGATTTTGATTTTATAGAAGAAGAAATATTTTTGTTGATTTTTAAGTTTTTGAATTAAAGAAATGAATTAAAAATATTTTTGGATTTTTCAAATTTTTTAATTTAAAAAATTTCTAAGTGTTAAGGTTGATGCGCCTGAATAGTGTTAAAGCGCCTCAATAGTTGTGATACTTCTGGATTTGACCTAGAAACGTCTATGGAATTGCCTTCGAATAATTCTCAAAAACGCCCAACTTTAAAAACGCCTGAACAGTGGTAATGTGCCCAAACAGTTATGGGACGCCCGGGAGAAAAACGCCCAAACAGTTCAAAAGCGCCTAAACAGTTGAAATGCGCCTAAAATTACTTAGTTTCTGGTTAATTCCAATGTGTTCAAACGGTTGAAATAAGTCTCAACAGTTATAAAACGGCTGACCTAAAAGCACCTAAACAGTTGTAAAGCGCCTGAACAGTTGTCAAGCGCCTAAACACTTAGGCAATTTTCAGCAGTTTTCAACCCTAATGCGCCAAATTCATCCTATTCTTATGAACATAACAACCTTAAATTTTCTGAAATCTTAAAAATTTGATGAATTGATTTGAAATCTTCAGAATCAGTAGCTTTTATGTCGATTAACAATCCTTTCAATTCAATTTCTTCAATTACAAACAACAAATCAGTGATTTTGTTGATTTTGCAGTTCAAACATGAAGAACACTTCGAACAAAAATCGATCAATTCACTGAAATTGGACGAATTAAAATGCTAATTGTGATTCAATTCATGTTTCTGATGCTGAAACACAACTGAAATCAACAATATTTCAACTAAATTGCTTATTAATAACAGATTCAAGTGATTTTGAGTTTGCAAGTTCGTACAAACTCAATCACTGAACCAACAGCTCTTATACCATTTGATAGGATCAAATGTATAGATCTGTGATGATATTAGAAGGCAATTCAATAAAAAACAAACACAATAATCAAATCAATGCACAATATCAAGAAAAATTCATAGAAGTTTATTAATAATAGCAAAGACAACTACAATTGTAGAGCAGTTCGTTCAAAGTCTTTTTCTAACCTACACAAGTCTAAGCTATTTATACTATCAATAAACAAGGAACTACTATTTACAAGACTAGTCCCTATACTATGACAAAACTTATAATACAAAAACAAATAAAGATAACATGTTAATTCTTAAGAAGTACCAACAGTTTGGTTGTGGTTTTTGTAAGCCTTATGGGCTAAACACTCTTTATCATGTAGATTAGATGAAACTTAGCATACTTTGACATTTTAGATGTAACTTTTGGAGACGATTAGGTTAATGTTTATTACAAGGCTATAAATGTTCTTTGATGATGGTGTATCCTTGTTGAACAGGATGAATAATG